>CM023449.1:163338940-163570633 GCA_013339765.2 Haemaphysalis longicornis | reverse complement strand
CATTCATTCAATCAATCAGTTGTTATTCCATTGCTGCACACATGCGGATATGTAAAGTGCTCAACTGTAGTTGAGCACTTAACAGATCCGCATATACGCCTCGCTGAATATTCCTGTCATATGAGTATGAGCTCAGGCTAGTGTGCCCAACTGTAGCTGCTTTATTGTCTTCGAAAGAGGGCAGGTGCTTCTGATCTCAGTAAAACGGCGAGGTAGCAAGGCTTAGATTCAGGGGCTTATTTTTTTTTTGCCACTCTGCCTGTTAGAACTAAAGAGTTGACAGTGGCGCTGTGCACGGTTTTTCATGGCTTCTATGCTTCGGCTGTACGTTTCACTGACAGGCAAACTTGCCCTGTGCGCTTTTAAACTGAGTTAATCTGCCAACTGCCATTGCCACCTGTAATAAATTGAAATGCAGCCAACAGTGAAAGTCTGAATATCATGTGGGTGGTTATTCGAAGAAATTTTCTCATCTGCAAGACAACCTGGCAGCATCTATGATGTGAGGGGCTCATCTTTTCATAACCACTTACTGTTTTTCTTGGCCTTGAAATGTATTTTCAGGCATACATCTTTTCTTCCAGGCTTGCACTGTGCAGTGGTGTTGCAGTCCCAGCCCGAGCAGACAGTAATGAGAGCCTGAACATCGTGGGTTTTCGTGGAATTCGTCGTGCCCACTGCAACCCGGCAGTTATTTTCATGTGAGTGGTTCATTCCCCCGGCAACCTTTCACTGTTTTATGGTGGCTGGAATGACCTGTGCTCTTCATTTCCTTTTTTTCTTAGCGCTCCGTGGCACAACAGACTCTTGGGTGGACGGTGTGGAAAGTTCGGCAACCCTAAAGGTGAAATGCTATGGAATGTCTTCTCCTCACGGCAACTTTGCAGCTGCTGGTATGGGAGTCACCTCCAGAATGGTGTTTACTTTGCTCTGTCCAAACTTCCATTCCTTGGGCTGATCTACTCTGCTGTACCTCATTTGCCCGTCTTTTTTTCTTCTAGGTATGCACTGTGCAGTGGTGTTGCAGTCCCAGCCCGAGCAGACAGTAATGAGAGCCTGAACATCGTTGGTTTTCGTTGAATTCGTCATGCCCACTGCAACCAGGCCGTTATTTTCATGTGAGTGGTTCATTCCCCCGGCAACCTTTGACTGTTTTATTCTGGCTGGAATGACCTGTGCTTTTCATTTCCTTTTTTCTTAGCGCTCCGTTGCACAACAGACTCTTGGGTGGATGGTGTGGAAAGTTCGGCAACCCTGAAGGTGGAAATGCAATGGAATATCTTCTCCTCACGGCAACTTTGCATCTGCTGGTATGGGAGTCACCTCCAGAATGGTGTCTACTTTGCTCTGTTCAAACCTGAATTGCTTGAGCTGATCTACTCTGTTGCGCCTAATTTGCCTGTGTTTTTTCATCTAGAGATGGATTGTTTTGAAATCCTGGAAAATGCGGTCCACCCCCTACCCTGCTAGTTTTCCTGCTAAACACATACTATATCTTTCCGTCATTTAAAAAGCACACGGCTGAGTTGCACGCATACTGTTTTACAAAGAAAAATTTGTATTTGTTCTCTTATCATCACATTTAATTCCTTCCTCAGGCACCCAAAAAATGTTTGATTGTAGCAAGAGCAACTCCAGGATATGACATTCTTCGGCTTCAATAAAATCTGGACAAATGGCCGAAGCAAGATGTCATGATGTGTGAATTGGATGCTAGAGGCGAATAAAGTGTTCATTTATGGCCGTTTAACTGCTTCAAAACACTGTATGTTTTAAATTGTACATGAGCATGATACCGTAAAATTGTACGCAACATCCGAAATGCGTACGGTGACGTATCGAATTCCGGACGTCCGATAGGACGTACGGAAGTGTTAAAACCGGACGTCCGTCGTACGTTCAGGGGATGTCCGTCGGCTCCCAAATGGACATCCTTCGGACATACGCTAGATCCGGAGCGGACATCAAGTCGACGTTCGACGGATGTCCGGCGGTTGCTTGGGTGTTGCACGCATCGTAGCGCAGGTGTTCTTTTGTCAAGTGAATTACCGAAACTTCATATTCTTTTTTTCTTGCGCTGGACAGGTTATGGTGTCAGTTGCGGGCACGGCCGGCGACTGTGTCTGCCTGGCACTCAGCGACTTTGCCACCGATAGGGCGTACGTAGAACGCACTTCACTGCAGAGGCACGGCAGCAGCTCAAAATGCGCATCGTTTCTTTCGTCTCCGCCTTACTATCGTTGGCCTCTTTTCCACTCTTGAGTTGCCACTGCACCATATTCCAGATTCAGAAGAGTAAACGCATCTCTCTGCCTCATTCATAGCTTCCGGGTGGCAGTGATGATGTATTTCCGCGAACGATTGATGATCACAGCTGATAGCGGAGGGTGTGTAGGCAATCCCGAAGATTACTTTGCGCAAGAATCACTGCCTTCCAAGACTGCAACAAACTGCAGGCAGAAATGTACAGGTCAGTCTCACTAACAACTGGTTGCTGCAAATTGATGAAAACGATGCAAATTGATGAATTGATGAACGAGTTGGCCTATAGGGACCGGGCGGCCATTGTATGGCACCAGCATCGTTTCAGCGAACAGCGCCGCCCGTGGCGAACCGCTCGTCAGTGGAATGCCGGTGGCGGTCAGCGCAGCGTAGTATGGCTTTCTGTCGTTTTTCTGCGGTGCGGCTTGCAAAGCGCTCGTAACCCTACGTGCATTTTTCAGATCGGTGAATCTTGAGTGTGGATGTGACGTTTACGAGGCATGCCATGTGTGTTATTTACGCCCATACTCAGTATTTACAAATAGCAGACGACGCTCAATGCGCCAAGCTGGAAGTCAAGCTGGAAGTGAAAGTTCGTTGCTTCATGCAATTTTTTCATGCCTGCATGCAGTTTCGCGAATCGAGGAGTATATTTCCGCTAAATGCTCCCACAAAGCCGGTGTGTGCAACTGATCTAGGAATGCTGCGGCGCTGGCCTTTGGCAGTTGATGACGAAACGGCGTCGACATCGTGCACAAGCGAAAGAAAAGTTGGAGGGTGTCTTCGAAGATTTACCTCAAAATAGAAATTGTGACGGACGACGCTTCCGTAACTTCATTACCTACGGCTGAAACGTGTTTAATTTCACTGAAATGCTCTTACTACAGTCATCGGGAATCGTTTTTAGAATAAATACCGCATGATAGGGGATTGTTATTGCTTGTCGTGGAGAAGCATTGCTTTACAAGAATCGCAATGGTTGCTGGCTAGTTGGTAAATGATTTTTCAAAAACCAATTCCTGCGTGGCTGAAGGACGCAAGACAGGAGGGTGCCCGAAACCTGTACTCAGCTTCACAACTGAATGCTGCGGTCGGTTTACAAGCTGCCACCTACGCTTGAAAAATCATGCACACCTCCATCTAACGACGATGATGGTTTATCGCAAAGCTCTATCGTATGGGCGTCCTTGGTTCCCTTCTGGATTTAAACTTTGACTAGTTAAGCGTCGAATTTGACCAACACGCAGTTTGGTCTTTTGATCGCAGCGTTTTTGACTGACCATTTCCCATTCGATTTCGCACGAAGAAAGCTTTGTGTTCAACCATCATAATCATTAGACGGAGTGCTAGATGATTTTGCTGTTTAATTTTGAACTTCCATGCCCCCTCTCCAAATCTAAACTTTTTCCAGCATGTCGGAAATGTGTCTGTGGTGGAGGACTCGGGCTCATGCACCGATATTTGAGGCAACTAATCGCGCGTTTTTGTTGTCTTCACCAGTCATTACACGATTTTTTTAGGTACTCTGTAAAGAACACCGGCTGACGTTAACACTGCCACATTTTTTTAACTATCGGTGCCAGCCTTTATTCTAGGCAGGTGGTAAAACGGGAAGGGTAGGAGGATGGTTTGTAGCTTGGGCTGTTGAGTTGGTGAATAACTTTGGCTCTTGATAAAATGACCACCATAAACGTGGGATTTCCACTTCGGCTTTCAGGCTCCCATTCAGGTCACAGTGTCGCTCACCAAAACCGAAGGTACAAAGCTTACGGTTACAGAAAGTGTAAACTACCGCAACATTTCTACGGCTACACGGTAATCCATCTCGTATGCAGGTGCCTTTCTATTTAAACACACGTATCGAGGTATCCCAGCGCTAAGGCTGGCGTGGAAACCGTAGTCATTGAAACCAGTGAGATAACTTAAAGTGGTAGAAATGAATACTAATACTACAGATCGCGCGGAGCCAGGCGCAGGGCCCTGCAAAAAGCGCTCGTGTCAATGTAGCCCTTCCCCAACCTTACAAGCATCCAATAAGTTTCCGTAGCCGTTAGTGCATTCAAGAAGAAAATAATACTAATAATAGTAGTTTTATTCGTACTCAGAACGGGTGGAGCCAAGCGCAGATCGCTGCAAAAAGCGCTGATGCCATTGCAGCCGATACCCAACTTTATACGCGTCCGACAAGTTTACGTTGTGATTACTGCATCTAAGAACCCAACACATCTGTTTAGACTTCGTTTCATCTCACATGTCTGCTCACAACGCCACCAAAACATACAAAGCACGGAAGCAAACACGACAAAAACAACGGGAGGCTGTGTAGTCCAATGCACCGGCTCATTCCACTGACGAGGAGCGCCGAGTGGTGGCGCCACCCGTCCAGATGCCCGGTTCCTATAACGAGTGGCCTTGTAACAAGTGGGCAATACCCATACGCATCATATATTCAGCATCGTGTATATATCACAGTAAATTTCAGGACTTTTCCTCCTTCAGGCACGGGCCCCCGTCTCTACTATCGCTATGCAGGACGTGGCATACTCCGATGTCGAAATTACGGACACTTTATGTACGTAATTTGGACATCCGAGTTGCCTTGTATATACAGCATATATACAACACAACTGCTATAGCCCGCAGTGGGGCTTAGAAAGTGCTTGCCATGGTTTAACCGGCACTCCGGAATTCTAACTGTGACCTGCCGCAAATTCAACAGAAAAAAACCCTCTTGTTCTTAAAGGGCCACACTTCATGCTTGGCCCTTTGAGAGGAGAGGAAGAGAGTTCAACCCAATTCAACTGGGCACTTGTGTTCTGTTTTCCAAGAGGCGTGGCATTCGGCCGGATCCAGACATTCGTCTCCACGGTGCCTCTGTTCCTGTCTAAAAGGAACACAAGTTTTTAGGTATAATCTTTGACGAAAAGCTCACATTCATCCCACACATAAAACAACTAAAACATAAATGCTTAAAAACAATGAATATCCTAAAGGTTTTTTCGCACATCTCTTTTGGTGCTGACAAACAACTTCTTTTACGTGTTTTTACCAGCCTAATAGGCTCACGACCGGACTATGGTAGCGTTGTCTATGGGTCAGCCACTAAAACATCCCTCAGATTGCTGGACCCTGTGCTTCATCTAGGGCTCCGCTTGTCGTGTGGTGCCTTCAGAACTAGTCCAGGTGAAAGCCTGTATGTAGAGTGCAACAAATGGAACCTACAACGTCAGCGAGCATACACAGACCTCCTTTATGCTTTTAAAATTTCATCCATGCCTCACCATCCTTTTAAATCAGTTTTTCATGATACCTCCATGACTGAACTCCTTTTAAATCGACCATCGTTCTCTGCGCCCTTCTCTCACAGAGTTAAGAGGAAGCGTCAGATCTTGCTGTCTCCTTTTTAGACACCATCCAAAGTTCTGTAACAGATTTCATAGCACCATGGCATCTCCGCCCTGTGTCATGCGACACATCTTTCACACATGTAGATAAAAACCGAGCTCCATCATGTGCAATTCAGCAGCACTTCTTGTAGTTGCAGGAGAAATATCATTATTCTGAATTTTATACGGATGCCTCTAAGACTTCCACCTCTGGGTCCTGCGCGGCGCATGGGCCCGGCCTTAATGTCACCAGAACTCTGAATAATCATACTAGTATCTTTACGGCAGAGGCTTATGGTGTACTTGTTGTTAATCATATACTCCAAAGCCACACCCCACAATCTATTATATATACAGATTCATTCAGTGTTGTGCTGGCATTGTCATCAACAAAGTCTTCAAAAATCACGTTGTAAATCTTATCATCAAAGGTATTATGTCGGTGTATGTCCACAAATTTGAACTCGTCCTTTGCTGGGTCTCCTGGCCACTGTGGTATAGCCGGCAACGAAGCCGCGGATCCAATGGCCGCTGCTGCTACACTCTCGAATGCTGTTGATATAACCACATTACCCTACACTGACGTGAAGCCACGCATCAAACAACAACTTCGCGAAACATGGCAAACACATTGGAGTGAACAAACAGACAAGTTACACGTAATAAAACCACACTTGGGACCGTACACCTCCGATACACGCAACAGATGCATAGAAGTCACTTTGGCTAGATTACGGATAGGGCACACGCACGCAACGCACTCGCACCTGCTCACTGGATCTCCAAGACCTCTGTGCAGCAGGTGCGGAGAGGCCCTATCCGTGATCCACATCCTCATACAATGTAAGGCACTCGACATTACACGACGAAAACACTTCCCACAACTACACACACGACATATTCCACCACACCCGTCATACTTCGTAGGAGACGATGCCATGTTTTCTGTTCAGCGCACCTTCAGCGAGTTATCCTATCAGAAGTGCACTTTTTACAACTCTTCTCATACCACCCATAGTTTTACCCCTGGTGCTATACACCAGCCACCTTATTTATTCTTAAACCACTCTTGTTCTTCACCCTGGCCCTTTACACCAGCCGTACTCATAGTTTTTTTTAACTTATTTTATTTCGTGTTCTCTCCTCATCAAATAACTTTGTCTTTAGCGCTCTTTGCCCGTGTCGGCCTTGCGCCAATAAAATCAAACCATCATCAGTTCAACTGGGCTCAACCCAATATCAAGTGGGCTGGGGCTCCTTAACGTTTCTATGCATTTTCTATGCGGCCCCAGCTCTAGTGTGCCATGTTGCTTCAACTCCTTAAAAAAAAAACACGCGGAACAAGTTGCACCGCCAAAGCAATGTTCTTCGCGCAACGACTAATTCATCGCTGCCCACACTTTGCTATCAAAACGCAGCCTGACGGCTACTGCTTGCCAGTCGTGCGCTGCTTTATCATTCGCAGTCGGTAGTTAAGTGCCCGGTTGACCACCGGGGGTCAACGTTGCCACAGAAAAGTCGGCTGTAGGTCCGTTCGATTCGCCTGCACTACCTGAACTGGTTCACGCGGCGCTGCACTCCGCTATTCGTTTCAGCGGTGCAACATGGCGCCTTCTGCACGACGCCGTTCGTTTCAAAAAGTGCAGACGTCGACCAGGTCTAGTTCAGCAAAAGTTCGCGAAATCTGTGCACCTCCTCATCGCTCAGTGCCGAAGTCGTGCAGGCCGTGCAAGCAACCGCCCGCCATGGAAGCAGACGACGGATTGCGAGTAATAGACGGCGAGGATACTTGTGTCATTCCAGTCGTCGACGTGAACGGCGAACGAGTTCGAGTACACTGTAACAGGGGAACGGCTACGCCTACTCGACATCAGGTATGTGAAGCGGAATAGGCTTATCGCCGTGACGCCGCAATGGGGCTGCTCTCCCTCGCCGCGGCGTAGTTTTTCGCGCGCTTTTACGCGCACTTATGCCGACGCGCGAGTACGTCGTTATTACACGTCCATCCAAATTGGTGCGTAATAATAATAATATAATAATAACTTGGCGCAGAAAAAAAAAGTTCCTTGCGTCGTTTGTCATGTCTGGTGTGTACTGCGCGAATCTGCATGCTCGAGCAAGCCTACTCGAACCGAAGAAATGAAACGTAATGCAACTGGTCGATTTTTACTTTTGTGGTGACTGCAAGCACGGTGTGGTGTTTACAATAGCTTTTTTGTTCTCTGTACAGATGGAAATGTTGTTACCTTCGTATTCGCGAATGCCAGCGGAGACCAATTTATATAACAGCCATTTATTACCTGCAGCACGTCTGGTGACACATACATCAGCAACGGGCAGCAACAAGACATGGAGTTGCGACTCGAGCCCAGCTCAGCACCTGAAAAAAGCAGCACCTGGCCATGATCAGGCTGAGCCTCAGCGCACAAGAAAAAAACGCAAGGAGAGCAATAAGGGGGCAGAGTGAATAAACACCAAGCTGAATCATGAAAACACTTTGACTTTTCATTAATATTACACTACTAAAACATGCATTCATTGTTACCATAAATGAACGTGTATCCAACAGGCAGTTGCAAAATGTGTTGTAAACAAACTAGCATGCACTCAGCACTGCTTTTGGGCGATGGCCTTGCGCACTCTTTCACACTGCTTGTTAGTGCTGCAGTCACAATCTACATCACTGTCCTCCGTACACAACCACCGCTACTATGGAATCAAAGGAACGAGCAGACCAACGCGCGGCGTTGACTCGACATTCAAGAGCAGACGAAAAGCAGAAGGCTTGCACGACTGCTGCACTTTGACGTTCGTTTATTATCGTCGCTAGTGTCGCGCTAAGTCTGCACTGCTGAACTGGCGCTCTAGAGCACGGAACTTTTTCTGAACTGACGTGAACTAGTGCACGTCGTGCAGGGCGAATTGAACGGACCTTGTGTTCTTTCCATACTTATGCTCGATAAACAAACGCTGACGCGAAAGCCGGGAATTTCAAAAACTGAACCGCATGCGGCACGTGGTGGCCAAAGCCCGCACTACTGGCCATGAGCCAGAAAACTGGACATGCTTTTGTCTCTTTAGGCCGACTCTGTCTTGCACTGCGCGCGCCAACTCCGGCTGACGCGCGTGCGGAATGTATGAGTTGTATGTGGAACGACAATAGGACGTTTGTCAGTCAGCGACGCTCGGCGTGCTATCCCACTCACTGGCGATGCGTACGTTCGACGCCCATTTCTTGGAAGTCGCCTTGGGGCGCGTCTTTCGTTCAGGCCCCTACTGTAATTCAGTACATATTCTACACAGGAAAAGTTACCCGATACATTGTTTCCGAGCGCAAAAATGTCAGTAATGGCGACGCATCGATACGGTACGTATGAAAACTGCACAAAGATATGTACGACCAGTAACATGCGAATCACTTTTGTAGCATGAGCTACACTGGCTAAGGTTGAGCAGTTTCGCGTGGCCACTGGAGAGCCGTGCTGCACATGCGAGAGGAGCAGCGACGTCACACGGCGCACAGAACGTTGCTCGCTGCCCGGCGTCTCTCACGCACCCCACGCGCCCAGCGTCTTCGCCGACCTCCGTCCCGCACGTGGCGGCTTGGTCCACTTGATGATCATGCCAGGGGTGGCCGGGTGTGGAGCCGATGGCTCGTGCGTCGCATCAACACCGGCGTGCGCCTGTGGAGAGCGAGAGAAATAACTTTATTCTGTGTGTTGGGTAGTTGGACGTGGTGGGGGCCCCTAGTCCAGGGCTCCAGTCTCTAGGGCGCCGGTGGCTGCTCTGGCGATCGTCTGACACTGCTCCTCGTAGTCGGAGCTAGACAATGCCTCACTCAACTGCTCCTCTGTTAGATGGTTTTTGAGAATTTTGTGGCACCCTGCTGTAGTATGGTAGAGGGTGGCAACTTGGTCGCACTTGGGGCACAGCTTCGGGTATTGCGTTGAACCAGCTTAGTTCTGGGGCGATTGGTGACGCTGCGCCGGAGCCACTTGATCAATAAACATGTGTCACATAATGCGTATACCGTGTGTGTGTCATTGAAGCAGCAGTAAGCATTATAATCAAGCTAATCCTAGACAACCAGAAAGCTAAGAATAACCAGCTGAACCTTAGCTCAGGCTACGTATATCCTGGCATAGCCGAACTAACCGCTGCTATTTTTTTTTTCAGCGATGACCAGTTTTTGATCTTCTGAAATGATTCAATTCACTTATATTCAATTTATTTCTATTCTTCATGCGGAGGAGGGGAGGCCCTGAAAAAAAAAGACGATGTCCCTTGAGAGGTCCCGAGCCCGGCCCCCTGCTACATGGCAGGGAACTAGACCACAAACACAAACTTTGGTACATCGCATACAGAATTCAAGGCACAAAAAAATCTCCAGGAAAATAACGGACCGTCGCACTGCCGCTTGAGGTTCAGCCTACCCCAGTCGCAGTAACTCATAGAGAAGGGTAAAAAATGGTGGATGCAGAAGAATCAAAGAAATTGGGCTCATATCTGCTTGCTTCGCTGCAAATGCGTTCGAAAACGATAACCTGCTGCTATACCCGCCCCGTAGAGCGCTCTCCTGTCGCTCCGCGGATGATGAATGCAATTAATTTTGAATCTTCCCCCGTTCGCACTGCTGGAGCGCCGTCAATTAGGGCCTTGTGTTTCTTTTGGGTTAGGACCAGCTGAACCTGACATCCTTTCGTCGTTGTATTTTGGTTCATTCCGCGTCTCGTCGACACCGTTTATTTAACGCGTTGTTTTTTTCCTTTGCTGCCGTAAAAATCAATCCGTCTATACCCAATTACAAGAATAATGACACCTTCGGTTAAGTACTTGTATGTTGCCTCAAATAAGCCTGCGATCTCTTTTGCGCTGAATAATGGGGAATCTGTGAGCCACGGCAGAGGGAGAGAAATAATGGTTTATTGGACAGTTTAGCTCAATCCTAAACAGGAGCTGGCCACTCCAAACTTTAGGGGTAATTAAAAATGTTGAATGGTTGCCTTAATGAGCCACGGGGACCGAAGTACATTGAAAGAAAAACGGCTAAAAAAGGTTTAGTGGGGTTTGGAACATTATTTTGTATGTACGCTTCGTGTTCAGGCATTTTTTCACCGGGTTTTTGGCCGTGCGGTTTGCACTGAGTGGCATAATAAAATTACACCATCTTCCCGAGGGGAACCCTGCGGTGATGCGAAGCATCGCAGAGTTCCAATCGAGGCGCCGGCCGAAGAGGCGGCGAGAGAGGAAACCACGACCGAGGGTCCCAAGCCCCGAGCCAAAAGGCGGGCGATCGAGACGAGGGCGATCGACAGGCGCATCCAGCGGCTGGAGGAGCGTTTCGACAAGTTTGAAGAGTCTACGAACAGGAGGCTAGCGGCACTGGAGGCGACGACGGGCGACATTGTCGTCCGCCTGACCAAGTTGGAGCAGATGTTCCAGGCGATCCAGGAGACACTGGTGCAAATGCAGGAGGCCATAGCGAGACTGAGCGCAGGAACCCAATACCAGCACCCTAACCAACGCCCATCATGGCCCGAGCAGCAGTGAGACATGAGCTCGTTGTGTGGCAGTGGAACGCGAACGGCTTGCGCGGCAAGAAGGCGTCGTTACAACAGTACATTGGTCAAGCCGGCCGGCGGCCGGACGTGATTCTGCTGCAAGAGACGCACAGCGAGGCTCCCCCGAGCATGCCGGGGTATCGATCGTACGCTAGTCCGCCCAGCGCGAGAACGTTCGGGAAGGGTTCCGGGCAGGGAGTGTGCACCCTGTGAAGAAAGGGCTCACGTACGTGGAGCACGAGCTACTGAGCAACAGCGCCATCGAGCACCGGGCGATTGAGGTCGCCACGGGACGGAAGAAGAAGGAAAGCGTGTTTGTGATCAATGTTTACAGTAACCCAAAGCAGTACCAGCAGAAGTTTCGGACTATGATGCACAAGGTGGGTCAGCTGGCCGGGGACACCGCCGCGCTGGTGTGCGGGGACTTTAACGCTCCGCACACGGCGTGGGGGTACCCGAAGACGACGGCGAAGGGGCGCAGCCTGTTCGAGGAGACCACGTACGCGGGTACCAGCTGTTGAACGACCCGTCGGAGTACACGAGACACGGCACGTCCGTGCAGCGCGACACGAACCCGGACTGGCGTTCTGCAAGAAGGCCGGAGTGCGGTGGCGAAACACGGGCGAGACGCTGGGCAGCGATCACTGTGTTCCGGAGATCGCGGTACCTTTGCGCGGCAGGGCGCCGACGCCCCGGAAGCAGTGTGTGACGGACTGGAGTGCGTACAGAGAGGCCCTGGGTGGGGTGCCGGAGCGAATCGACGACATCGACGAGTGGACGCGAGCCCTCAATGCGGCGGCGCAGGCGGCCACGACGGAGATGGAGGTGGACGACGAGACCCCGCAGGTCGACAGCCGGCTGGCGCACCTGCTGGAGGCGCGGAACTCGCTGAGAGACAGGTGAAAGCGGCAGCGCCACAACCGCAAGCTCCGCAAGCGGGTAGCCCAGCTCAACCGGGAGATCGAAAAGCACAGCGCGGTGCTCTGCAGACAGCAGTGGCACGCGGTCTGCCAGGAGGCGGACGGTCAAATACACAAGAGCGCACCTGGCAGCTGCTGCGCACTTGCTGGACGAGGGCAAGACCAAGGGGACGCACCACCACATCCTGGCGCGCACCTTGCACAAGGCAAAGCGAGAGCTTGGCGAGGCGAGGTCCGCCGGCGCCTGGACAACAAGTACCTTCCGTCCACCCCGCCAGACCCCCTCCCGAGCTACGCGGGCGCAGCCAACGCCCGGCTCGACGCAGACATCGAGGAGTGGGAGGTCCGCGCGGTGCTTCAAACGATCAACGGCAAGTCGGCGTCGGGGCCGGACAAGGTGTCGAACAAGGCGCTGCGCAACCTCAGCGACGCGGCGGTGAGGGTGAGGGGTCGGCGCGGGTGGATGACCGTGGGGGTACTACAACGGGTGCTGGCGCGCCGGCAAGCTGCCCAAGAGCTGAGAAAGACGCGCTGGATACAACGGTGCTGATCCCGAAAGCCGGGCAAGCCACCCCACACATCGAGAAACCTGCGGCCGATCTCGCTGACGTCCTGCGTGGGAAAGGTGCTCGAGCACGTGTTACTCAACCGCTGGCAGACGTACCTGGAGGAGGAAGGGCTGTACCCGGACCCGATGCTGGGCTTCAGGGCCAACCTGAGCACGCAAGACGCGATGCTGCTGATCAAGCACGAGGTGATGGACCAACCGACCCGTTCTATGGACAACCGCGCTTTGCTGGGCCTGGACCTGCAGAGCGCGTTCGACAAAGTCCACCACTCGGCGATACTCGAGCAAGTGTCCCGGCTGAACATGGGAGAACGCACGTTCGCTTACGTCAAAGACTTTCTGACGGACGCGTACGACGACGATCGTGGGCCGGCGACATGGAGCTACCGAACAAGACGCTGGGGAGCGTGGGCACGCCGCAGGGCGCCGTGATCTCGCCGGTGCTGTTTAACATGGTAATGATCGGGGTGGCCGAGCGACTGCGGAGTCTCCCGAACGTCAAGCACACTATATACGCCAACGACATAACACTCTGGGTGACTGGCGGCAGCGACGGCGAGATCGAGGCGGCACTGCAGCGGGCGATCGACGAGATCGAAGACCAGCTGCGGGGAACGGGGCTGGTGTGTTCGCCGGCGAAGTCGGAGCTCCTGATCGTACCGCCGCGCGGGAAGAGCCGGAGTGACACGACCGAGCCGGATATCAACCTGAGAACGAGGGACGGGACGGCCATCCCGCACGTGAAGACGCTACGGGTGCTGGGGCTGCACATCGATGCGCTGAGGCACAACGGCCTGACAATTGCGAAGCTGGACGCGAAGGTGTCTACGGCCATTCGGCTCATCAGGAAGGTGTCGACGCGGCACGCGGGAATGAAAGAAGCCAGTCTCTTGAAGCTGGTGCAGTCGTTTGCGGTCAGCCACGTGGCCTACGTCGCGGCTTTTCACGACTGGAAGGCGGTGGAGCGCCAGAAGGTGGACGCGATTATACGCAAAGCATACAAGGCGGCACTGGGGCTGTACACGCACACGAGCACAGAGCGACTCCTGGAGCTGGGGGTGCATAACACGCTGGATGAGATAGCCGAGGCGCAGCGAACGGCGCAGCTGGCTAGGTTAGCGCGAACTAGGACGGGGCGTTCGATACTGGAAAGAGTGGGATACCGCGGGGGGCTGCAAGGGAGTGTGGGCCGGTCGCCGTTGCCGTGCGGGCTGCTCCGCTCGTTGCAGGTGCCGCCGATCCCGAGACACATGCATCCCGAGGTGGACCGAGAGCGTCGACTGGCGAGGGCGAAAGCTCTCACGGCCACGCACGCGTCGGACAACGGAGCCTTCTACGTCGACGTGGCGAGGTACTCGGACCCCGGGCACGTACGTGGCGGCCGTGGTCGCAGCGACCTCCGGGGAGCTGTGCAACGGCGTGCAGCGTGCGGGCGCGGAGCCCGGAGCATTGATTGATTGATTGATTGTGGGGTTTAACGCGCCGACGCAACGCAGGCGATGAGGCGCGCCGTAGTGGAGGGCTCCGGATTAATTTTGACCACCTGGGGATCTTTAACGTGCGCCGAAATCTCGTACACACGGGCGTTTTGCTTTTTCGCCTCCATCAGAAAAGCGGCCGCCGCGGCCGGGAATCGAACCCGCGACCTCGTGCTCAGCAGCGCAACGCCTTAGCCACTGAGCCACCGCGGCGGGTAGGAGCCCGGAGCATGCGGAGGAGCTGGCCATTGCGCTGGCGCTGACGAACCCGAGGTGTACGACGGTGATAAGCGACTCGCGGAGTGCGATCGTGAACTTTGCGACGGACAACGTGTCCCCGTGCGCGGCGAGGGTGTGCGGGGCCCTAGGACACAGAGCGGCGCCGGTGACGGTGAAATGGTTTCCGGCACACATGGGCCCGGTGCGCACGGGCGAGAACCGCAACGAGGCGGCGGACCGGGCGGCGCGCGCGCTCACCAGCCGCGGCGCGAGCCCGAGCCCCGACCTGCGGAGGACGACGACGAAGTGGTGCCGATCGCCTCGTACAAGGACGTGTTGGACTGGTACCGGGGGGCAGGCGGAAGTACCCGCCGCCACCGTAAGCTCACGAGACAGGAGGCGGTGACGCTGCGGCAGCTACAGACGCGAGCGGTGTGGACACCGGTGGTGGCGAAACATGTGTGCCCAGAGGTGTACGCCAGTGACGTGTGTGCGGTGTGTGGCGAGGACCGAGCCACCATGGCGCACATGCTGTGGAAATGCAAGTAGAGGACGGTGTCACAGATGCGTTGCCGCCGCGCCTAGCGAGTGCGGTGGCGAGTGTGGACTACGACGCCCAGCGCGAGGCCGTCCAGCAAGCGCTGGAGGCTCTCGAGCGCCAGCGGCCGACAGCACGTTCTCCTCGGAGGCTGGGTGCGAGTAGGTAGCGAGCGCCGGGTGGCCGTCCAGTGTGACGTTTAGGCCGCGTCTTTTTTGCCGGACAATAAAAAACGTTGTTTCTCTCTCTCTTAGCATCCCGTCATTGACCCTTCCGATTGCACGAGCTCTTGCCTCTCTTCTGCCTGCATGGTGGACTGGATGCATGTTGCGCGGTTATGGAGCTACTGCAATCTTCTCTCGCAGTTCGATTGGCATATACCGATACTGTGCCTCTTGAGGGAACGTCATTCCTAGTCTGCCTAGGAGGCTTCTCCCAGTAATACTTGACCCCAATCTTTGTCGCTGGTTTGATAGATGAGGCTCGATGATTTCAGCCACTGCGTTGTGAATACCCAGTTTTAAAAGTTTTTCATTCGAGGTGCTTACTGGGAGCCCAGAGCCTGCTTATATGCCTTTCTGATTAATGCGTCCAATTTAGCTGTTTCAGTTTTATTGAATATGGAATATGAAAGGGTGTAAGCCAGTCGGGACATCACAAAGGCCTCAACGAGCCGAAGTGTGTCCGCCTCTTTCATGCCCGTAGATTTTGTCGTTATTCTTCGGAGCATATGTGTGACTTGTTCGGTAGTGCGCTTGAGCCAGCTGATAAGAACTGTGTTTCTGCTGTCCGCCTGAAAGAACATTCCCAAGATCTTTATCTGACGGGAAGGCCTGATGGTATGGCCATCCAAGATGATCTCGATGCTTGGGGCTTGCCGCCTTCCCCTGTGCACTATGAGAAGCTCTGATTTTTTCGGTGAGCAAGAGAGGCCACAGCTCTTCGCGTATTCATTGACTACGTCGACGGCAAGTTGTAAGCGGTCCTGCATTTCCCCCACCGAGCCCTTTCCAGTCCACACCGTTATATCGTCGGCGTACAAGCCATGGTGCAGATATGGTATGCCCCTAGTTTAGCGGGGGGGGGGGGCAATAAGGGCGATATTGAACAGTAGGGGTGACAGAACCGCTCCTTGTGGCGTACCCCTCCCACCGAGGTCGATGGGGTCAGAGCAATGTCTCCGATCTTGATAGCGGCTTTCCGTCCTGACAGAAAGTCTCGGACATAGTTGTAAGTCCGGTTCCCACAGTCTAGACCATTGAGGTTTACTAAGATAGCCTGGTGGGTGATATTATCAAATGCCCCCTTTAGGTCGAGGGCCAGTATGGATTTTGGCGTGTGATTGTTGGCTTGCATCATGATATCTTCTTTCAGTTGTAAGAGGATATCATGAGTTGAAAGATTCGGCCTAACGGCAAACATGGTGGATGGCAGTTTTCCAGTGCTAGGTATTTCTGCATCCTAGTGAGGACAATGTGTTCCATGAGCTTCCTCATGCACGAAGTCAAAGAGATGGGACGGAGGTTTTTAATGTCTGGTTCCTTGCCCAGTTTGGGAATGAATCGCACTTCTGCGGTCTTCCATTCCGGTGGGAAAGTTCCGCTCTTCCAGCAGGTGTTCATGTATGCGGTGAGAGCAGTCACCGAAGAAGGCTCGAGGTTTGCTAGCGTTTTGTTGGTAATCTCATCTCATCCCGGAGTGGTGTTGCTTATAAGCTTTGCCATTGCAGCTGCCACGTCGCATAGCTGTATGTCCCTATCCAAATCAGGATTTGGCCTCCCCGTGTAGTCCAGGATAGGCGTAACAGGGGATGATGGCAAGTATTTGTCCTGCAATTTCTTTAGTAGCTCTAACTGCGTCCTGGGAAATGAGTGCAGAACCGTCGTCATTGTGCGGCGAGACTGGCCTTTGCTGTTGGCCGGGTCTATCAAATATCTCAGCAGCCTCCACGTCTTTGAGCTACTGAGAGTCCCGTTTAGACCATCGCAAAGGGAGAGCCAATTCTCTCGACTCAGCCGTGCTGTGTATTTCGTCGCTTCCGCTGTGAGTGCGGCTATGCTCTTTTTCAACTTTCTGTTGTGGCGTTGTCTTTCCCGCCTGCGGATCAGTCCTGTTCTTGCCTCCCATAAGTGAAGCAGCTTGGGATCGACGCTAGGCACTAGCGTGGTGGTCTTTACTTTCTGGGTCGTGGATCTCATGTCCTCCCGTACTCCTCTAGCCCATTCCTGTATGCTTGTAATCTCGCTAGATAATTCTTGGGCTTCCCGGCGTTCACGAAATTTGTGCCAATCAGTGATTCTGGCCTCACCTAGGTTGGCTGGGTACTGGGGACCTAGGATGATTGTGGATATGATATCATGGTCAGAGCCTAGGTTTTCACCGGTGTTGGTCCAGCTGGCCTCACTAATATTCTTGACTAACTTGAGGTCAGGGAAAGTATCCCTGGTGACGCGGTTACCCATTCGTGCGGGGGCCAAGTGGTCAGTGACAAGGCTGAGGTCTCCTTCCTCCGTGGCAAAGCTGAGTTCTGTGCCTCTTTTAGTGATGTAACCATATCCCCACAGTGGGTGAGCGGCGTTGAAGTCGTCTACAATGATGAGCGGGTTATCAGCCGCTACTCGCACCGCCCGTTGAATTATTTGCTTCATCTCCGGCTGTTTCCTCTTGGGGCGACAGTACACGTTGAGAACGAACAGGCTCTGGGCCCTTCCTGTTTTTCTGGGGGTCAGTTAGTTCGGACAGCACTCCGCTTTGTTCATGATGGGTTAACGAACGCTGTATGGCTGTCATTTCCTTTTTGATGAGTGTAGGTGAATTATTGATTTGGGAATCTCCGTGACTCATGTAGCTTTGTAGTTTGACAGGTGCATTGATTTCTTGGAGCGCAATTACGTCTGGTAGAATACTGACGGTTCGTGTATACCGCTGCAGGGATCCGACTTTAGGTTTAATACTCCTGCAGTTCCACTGCCATATTGTTGTTCTTTGCTTCGACTTGTGGTTACGGGCCATTGCTACTACCTGAGAAGCCTTCATGGGAATCTCGCGTGTTTGGTGTGTCGTAAGGCTTCTCTCGACGCCTGCTTGGAGACTTTTCAAGCACCTCGATCCTTTTGTGCAAGGCACCTGATTCCTTGTACATTGAATCGACCCGTGCTGTTAGTGTACCAAGCTGCTCTGTGATACTCGCTGTAGACTGTTTCAGTTGCGCCTCGATTGTCTTGGTGATTATTTCAACTATTTGTGTGTTTTCTTCTCATGGCTCAGCTCTAGGCTGTTCCGGCTCCCCTGGGAGATCTTTCTTTACCACCATCTTTCTGCGTTTCTCGTTGGTGTGCGTAGTTATTGCTTCCTTGAGGGCAGCGAACTCCTCCCTAAGACTCCTTAGCTCTGCCTGAACTTTCGCGCATTCGGCCTCTAGTCTTTCATTCTCTGCCTTGACCTTTGTGCACCCGGCACACTGGTGTTGGGTAAGTGGGGGGTATGAGCAGCGGGAGGAGCAATGCTTGCCCAGCTCATCTGTCCTGCGTGGGATGTGCTCCGCTTCTTGGATCTGGATCTGGAGCGGGATGGTCCGCGGGATGCGTGACTGGATGAGCTGCATCCGCGAGACCTGCTCCGTGAGGGCCCGCATTGCGCGGCCACGCACCGGGTTTCATGATACCTCGCCAGTGCCTTCTGGCGCAAGACGAAAGGCTCGCAAAACCTCTTGGGGCACCCTTTGGACGCAGTCAGGTGGTCTCCGTTGCATAGGGAAAACTGCGGCTTGCAGACAGGATCCGGTGTCTGATCCCGTGCCCCACAGGAGTCACAAGACCGAACGGTGGGGCTTGGGCAAACATCGGCACGATGTCCCAACACGTGGCACACACTACACACTGGCACAGTCTTCCTGTATAAGTAGCATTTAAGTTCAACTCCCATGTAGTACACATAAAAAGGTACCTTGTGTCCTTGGAAGGTGATCACCACAGTCCCGGTATTGCCGAGGCGGCGGCACGTCAGAAGCTCATGCCCCGGGGAGTAGAGGTCATCGAGGACTTGCTGCATGTTGTAGTGAAGGTACGTCGTGAATAACTCCCTTGACCGAGTCGGCGGGGGCCAGTCCATAGATGTTGGCCGGATGTGTTTTCCCGTCAATTCTCTCCCGGGTTTGACTGACGGCCCTCGCTGCTTTCTGGTGAGGTGTGCTCACGGTGATGATGTTTTGAGTCTCTTCCACTCTAATACGAATGTCTGCCTCTCGCCAGGTAAGTCCTGATTCATGTCAAATGGCTCCAGCGAGCTTGGCCGAGTTCAATTTGGTTAGAGATAATTGGGTCTAATCACGAGCTTGTAGTCGTCTTTCGGAAATGGGGGTGGCTTAGGCTTAGAGGTCGTTGCGCTAGGTCCGGCCGATGAATGATTAGGGGTTACTCCTAAAGTAGCGCTGCTTGCCCTTTGTTTGCGTCGCTGGGCGCGGCTGACGATTTCAATCCATTCCTCCTTACTGTTCGTCGTGGTGGTATCTTCTTGTTCATGGTTGTCTTCCATTGCTTCTTCGTCACTTCGTTGCTCTTGCGCGAAGCTTGAGAGTTGCTCCAAGGTTGAAGGAGGGGTTGTCATTGTGACGTGTTCGAAGCCGTAGGTCTAGGCAACAGGCCTAGACCGACGCCGCCACCTCCGAGCAAAGGCTGCCCGTAAAATAAAAAAAACTAATGCACTTACGGACCAAAGTTTGGTATTGGCGTAGTCCTAAGAACTTCGGGAAGACGTTAATGAGAGGTTTGTCCTCAGGACTTGGCGTATATTGCACCTGAGGCTTAAAATAGGCAAAGCCCATGCGGGACACGTCAACACTCCATTTCTTCGTCGTCTTCCTCGCAAACGTGAGAACGAGCTTACGAGTCACAGCCTCATAGTAGCCAATGCAGTGGCAACAGTTGAGGAAAAAGAAAAATTCCCCGCATTTCCCCGAGGGGAAGAATGTGAAAGTGCGAATGCACGAGTTGAATTTGCGCGGTTCGGTAATGTTCGCGAAAGAGAGATCACACACACACACACAACTACAAAGAAAGAAAGATGCATTTATTCACAGACACCTATTTGTGTTGTTGTTGTACTTGATTGCTAGAGCGGATCTCAGCTTTGAAATTTCGTGTCAGTACTCCTTTAAGCGGGTGCATTAGCCCTTCTCACGCCCGATTCCTGGCCAATCCCCCACGTGGGTATGTGCGATGTCAGCAGGAACAACAACAAGAATGAGCCATGGGGACGCGGCCAGGCAGCGCGCGCCCATCTCCCCCCGTTGCTAGGGAAGACGAGGAGCGCGCGCACCCGCAGCTGTTGCTATGCGGACTACGGCGGCGGACGATTCAGGCTCGCTTAAGAAGTGCATTCGCACTTAAAAAAAAGTAGCCGAGCGTGGTGTTGATCCAAGGCGCTCTGGGTTATGGGCCCAGCACGCTTCCACTGTGCCATTCTGCTGAACGGTCACTCAGGGAAAACAACAGCTGCAGCACACACACATAGGGATTTAGAAGTTCGGCTATAACATGACGTTTCATCTGCCAAAAAAGGGAAGACGAAGTAAAACGACGGCGGGTTTGTATTTTCGGCCCGTGACGCTGCATCGCAGGGTGCAATTAAGGTATAATCACTGTGCAGTGCTTCTACTTTCTGATCGCCATTTTGTTATCATAGTTGCACTTTTACAAAAAGAAAATGAAGCATTCCCTACTTGGTAATTGAAATGAAAATGGAACATTCTCTACTCAACCTTCCGATTCCTCAGTTTTTAGACCGTTGTGTTACCGTAGACGTCAAGTAAGTTTAATGGGGCATCATTACGAAGAGAAAACAAACTATAAATTTTTATTGTATAAAAGGCACAACCAGTCCGATTATTCTTACCATGCCATCCCTTCACGATGAACACCAAAATTTTTCAGCGGTAAGCGCTCCCCCTTCCCCCTAGCGTACTTGTTTGAAAGTTCTAGATCTAGATCGACCACTGATGCAAGTTGGAGGCTTCAAAATTTTTTTCGGAGCGGAGTCTTTATATAAACTTTGAGGGCGAGACCCTGGCGTACTATTGTGAGGGGTATATGTTTACAAGTATACCCGTCGACGCAGCAGCCGCGCTATTGTAGCGTCTCTATATTATACATACGGTCTCGGTGCTGACTGTCTCACTGTTTTACTGCCTCATTGAGATAACTTTATATGGCCATGATGCGAATGTATTTTTATATGGGAGCAACGTACGTATTTTTGAAAGACTAACACATGGTTCAAAAATTTGTGCTTAGAACGAATGAATACGCTCCTATAGGTAAAAGAAGATGTAACTGAAATAAAGAGATTTGACCCTCAGCAAACAGAAGTGCACCGATATGAGGACCACAATCTGAAGCTGGATATCTTGAATCACCTTATTCCCTCAAAGAAATCCTTAGAGTGAGACGGTCCAGGATTAGACCTTTTCACGAGTTGGATCTTTGACTCACCCTAGCCGTGTCAAGAGGCCTGATATGGGTCAAAGAATCCATCAGTCAAAAGGTCAACAGCGAGATAAGAGATCCAACGAGTCCGATCCAGCGAGTAAGGGGATACAATTTTGGACATTTTTAGTTTGAATCATTCGACTCGTTGGATCTCTTGACTCGAAATCCAAGCGGAATGGCCGCCGCGTCGCAAGCCCTTTGCTGATATCAGGGGTTGGCAGAAACCTATTTTCGTCAGCCAGATTCTGCTCGCCGCAGAGCAAATAGATGCGAGCCCCTTTTTTTCCCGTTGCGCACTGCGTAAAATCCAGAGAATGGTGGTAAATGTGACGACGCACCGGTGACCTATCGCTCCACAGGAATGCCGCGAATGCACCACTCCCACTTCACTATTGGGTCTTCACGAGAGGTCGGTCTGGCGTGTCCGGTCGAGCCCCTTAATTTTGACGAACATTTTATATATAGTCCCTCGTGCACAGGGCAAAACAAATGTGACATTATTTCGTGGGCAAAATTTTTTTCCCTTCCTCAAAAAATTCCCAAAGCTGGCTCGGGTGACGGGCGCGTAGAGCGGTCGCGAAAATTTTGAAACTTATACCGCTGTAAAACAAGACCTACTGCAGCTATTGCCCTTGTTCTTTTTACGTAAAGACTTCGCAGGCTCTCAAATTATTTAATGTATTCGTGTTTGTCTTTTAGAGCAATTTTATCTTAACAAAAATTCCCAATTTAGAAAAAATGTGGGAATTCGCCAAACATGTGAGGCCTTTTTTCTTTGCATCTGAGCATGCTAGGTAGTTTGCGTGTTTTTGTGTTAGTTTTCTACCCTTGTTCAATCTGTGTAGGAGTTCTTTTTACGTGGTCAGGTGGTTCATTTAAAAAAAAAGCACTGTACTGTAGCTTGGTAACGCATTTTCTATGTTTTGAAAGCGAAATAAAAAAAGGCCATCATCTATTTTTTTGAGAATTTCAATATTGAAGCCAAGGTTGCTGTCTATCCCCTACAGCAAGAAAAATGTTGCACTATATTTGTTGTTTTTCAGCTATAAAGCACCAAATATGTCCTTGTTAGCAGTATTGCTCTGACATACTCAAGTGGTTTGTAAGAAGTCAATATCGGTTGCCCCACGTTTGCTGCCAGCCATGCCATGTCGAACGCTTGGTCGAAATATAGACTACGAGTGCGAGATTGGCCAATTACTATCGCCATGAAGCAATAGTGTTTTCGTGAGCTATGCATACGCCCTTTTAATGCAGGAATCTCGGCAAACTGAGCGGCTAATATCCACTTCTCCGTCCTATTAGTTTCTAAATAGTGTGTGCCTATCACACTTTCTTTTATCTTCCTATTTTCCGGCGCGATCATAACCACCGCTTGCTGGGACAGAGTTTGTTTTTTGACGCCTGAGACAGGAGCGCTGAAGTACTCTCCACACTACAGGGTTCTACGCCCACTCTTTCCATACTGAATACGGCGCATATTGAGACACTGACAGCTTTCGCCTCGACGCTAGTGACAGACTATACTCCAGATAAACTAATGAGAAACTCTGTGTTGACATACACCACGTTACTTTTGTTCACCCTCTTTCACAGTACCAAACACAGTTCACCCCGAAATCTGATTCCTGTCTTTTCTTTTCGCCGGTATTGCAAAAATACACAAATTGAAAACAAAAACACTGGCACAGGGAAGTCCTAAACCCTTTAATTCCTTGCTTAGCAATCCAGTTATTGGTGTGATTTTAAAGTACCAGCGCTAACCAAACCCATGAACCATTAAAAAATTTCTAATAGGAACGAAACGAAACTGGCGCTGACAACACACCCTGGCCCAAAAATAAAACTTACAGCAAAACGAAATCGCTACGATACAAGTACCAGCGACTGAAAATATAAAGGAGGCCAAATATTATACTTATTGAACCATAAAATTAATAGCGTGCGGGAAACACAAGCGCAACCCCATTGAAGTCCACCGGTAACCTTTTCTGTAAGGTAAACAAATATTGCGAAGAAGAAACAAGTTTGGAGAAACATTCACTGCAAAATGTCCGCTCGTGGAGTCATGTCCTGTATCTAACACAAATGCAGCTACATTTCGAACGCAGGACCCAATGAAGCTTTTATGTAGTGCATGAGCTACAGTTTGCCTCACTGGCAGGACATGCTACTTCCTACTAGAATGCGAGAGGTCCACACCGTAGACAAGAGATGTAAAATGAAGATTCCGACAAAGAACTGCTACCCATAAATACTTCGTGTGAGATGAACGCGATCTCTGGCGGTGCAGTCATGGCGTTGTTCTTGATCTCTGGCAGATTCTTCAGGAACGCGGGCCTTGCTGGTGGGACATACAAAAAGAAACATCCAAAGCTGATGTTTTTCTTCTTCCAGAGTGAAGCAGCGGTATCTCTGACTGCATTGATGAATCCTGTCGTAATTTCCTCCCTTTCAAAGTTGTCCAAACACACACGAACGCCAGCGAAGCCCTCGGCTTCAGAGACCTCCACAGCGTCATTGATGAAGGCGTCTCTGGCAGATCTTTCACTGGCAAGGAGCCTCCAGAAACCTGAGTAACGGACTCGAACAGCCAGAAGCAGGTTACCCTGGCCGTGCACTATTTTGCTGCGTTCTCCGAGGGTGGCTCGATTTGAGATCGTTTCATATGCGCTTTGTGCAGACATGGTTTCACGTGCAATCCTCATGTCTTTCCTGAGCCTGTAGCAACAGTAAAGTTTCACGTCACACGTTTTGTTCGCGAAATTGCTTTGAGAGAGCTGATTTCTGAGTGCAGATTGAACGTGTCTCGTGTGGTCGTCGCGACGATTGTAGAGGCATATATGTCCGGATGGTTTAAAACTGCTGGTGTGGTGCCGGGGCAGTAGGGGTGGTGCGTCGACATCAGGAAACATGGTCACTGTAGACTCGAAGCTGTCCAGGTCGGAACCATGGTCTGAAGTAAGAAATAAAAGACAGAGAAGGCGTGTAATCAAATCTTTAGGGCAGTTATAAATATATTTGTGACTTTGCAAGATGAAATTTGGTTTCACCTGTGAAGCTGTTGACATTGAACAATTCTCGCAACATCAATATAGTGGCCACAGAGAAACTGCCGTGACAAGCTCTTTATTTGAACTGGTCAGGTTGTAACACGTTATGTACTAATACGATGGAACGCAATGCCGCTATTCCTTAGCGCACCCGCCCGAAAACCTGCGTTCTGCGGCTGCTGCTGACGAATGAGTCCTCGTTTCTGCTGCTAAGATGTAAGGCAACGTTACAGGCCTTGATTCAGGAAATACGAGTCGTCAACGGCCCAATAATAGCAGATAAAGCAATGGTTACGAAGAGGCCAGTACGGGCTCCGGTCAAGCCCTTGATGCATATTTCGTAACCAACGTTAAACACAGAAATCGCCAGTTCGCATCCAGCTGGTTTCTGTCGTTTTCCACAGTGTTCCCGGCATCGTGTTTAAAGAGAATTTCGGGGAATTGTGCGCCCTCATACATGGTGTGCCGAAAGGTTTTAAAAAACACACCCATCCTGGTCTGTGTGTGTACGTTCCTTTTCTGGCACAAAGCAGTCGCCTTTCACCGCCACACGGGCTTAAATTATAACCCACTGTGGGCGAATACAGCAAGCCTAAGCACAGCAGCTGTTGTAAACATTCGTTAACATTCTGCCGGGCACGAGATCAATCATGTTAGAAGCGAAGAGAGAAGGCGCGGTTTATGAACAGCCTGAGGCCTGTCCGTAAGGTTTTGAAGATATTTTGAAAATACTGGAAAAATTTATTGCGAAGGTATTTAAAAAGCCTCGTTAGTTTCGGGTACTGTATAGTTCTTCAGGAATATAACATGGTATAGACTGTGCCAGGGTAGCCCTCAGCCTCGCCTCTGATCACCAAGGGTATAGAGAATTGGTTTTCCTGCAAAATAAAAATTTGAATGTGTACGCAGGACGAACAAAGAAATAACCACCAGTTCGGCTTTGCCCAGAAGGAATCATTCGCCACTGCCCCCATATACAATTATGTTAATGGGATATGAGAATTGCTATGCGCCGCGCATGTTTCACGTTTCCTATGTTGCCTATCTGTCGCCCAGAATTATTGCGTGTTTTACGGCTATTGCTGCTATTTGGGCATGTACTGCCGATAACTAACGGGCCCAAACAAAAACGTTGCGGCCCGTCCGCAATTTTCCTAAGGGATTTTTCACTGTGCTACTGTTTAGAGTGGTACACGCGCTACTGAAAGGAAAAGATAAATTCACCGGAGACAAGAATCACAATTCTAACAATGCTATTCGCATAAAATAAATGTAGCTGTTATCTCCCGGTTCCTCGGAAATTTGTAACACACGTTCGAGTGGCAATGTACAGTTGCGACACGCAACATAACCAGTTACAACTAAATGCGTTTGATCAGAACTTCCCATGCTTATGAGTACGTTGTAATCGCCAAAGTAATATATTGTAATGGTGACATAGGAATCCTCAAAGCGAGTAACACGACAACCAGGCGAGCAGGTACGCGATCTAACCACATAATTAGAACACGGGGAGCACTGAAGCAGGCATGTGTGTGCCCACAGGCCGATAATATGATTTACTCTATGATGTGAGGAAGTGTAACCAGTTCTAAACGAATGTTACGCAGAAATCAGAGGTTTCACACCGACCTTTGTTTGTGTCCTTCTTCGTCTTGTCGGTTGATTTCGATTCGTGTCTCTCCCCATCGTGGCGCATCAGCTCGTCCGGAAAGATGTCCTGGGAAGTGGGTTCCTCCATGTCATCGTCTGCCTCCAACCGAGCGAACAGGCCAACTTGCGGATCCAGGAGCGCCCATATCACGATTGTCAACACGGCGATAAATAGCACCAGACACACCATGGCGCATATGGAAGAGACCAGACATGTCAGGAGGCTCCCGACGGTCGTTGTGGCTGGAGTCTCTCGACGTGTTTCGTACGAACTCCCACGGGCGTGTCGCCGTCCCACGTCAGGGCTCCAAGAGACACTTAGCCGTTCCCTCCGCGAGAGTCTGTGACCGCTACGACAGAACAATAGCACTTATGTACGTTGGCCCGTACTGAATATTTCTTGCAGGACAAGGCAAAACATTACTCCTGCTTAAACAGTCGGGTTGAAAACCTGCCGATATGAATTGGCTTCCCGTAACCCTCTAGCACGCATCAGAAATCAAGTCAACTATAATCTAGAAAGAGAGTGTAAAAGCCTATTGGAAAAGTTCGGCTCTACTAGTTGGTGAATTGACTAGTCCTAAAGATTCACTTACTTAAAAATGCTCGGAAAACGCGAACACACGATGTCATTTAGTGGAGCCTGGTTCAAAAATTGAAAGCCGAACGTGAAAAAGGAAAAAGGGGGAAGACGAAAACAAGAAACGGGAAGGCAAAGCAAAGAGTACAATTAATAAAAGCCTTTGCACGATGACATACTACACACAGTAGCAAGCGCTTGCGCCCCTTATCACGACCGCTGGCGGTCGTCACTACTCCAGTAAATAAAATAGAGCCCTTCCACTATGTCATGAAGGATAGCTTCCGAAGCTTAATGCAGCTCACGGAGTGCACTACATGATATAAAACATGCTTGTTCGTAATTTGCGTTTGAGCATATTTTTCTAAAAATCAGTCGAATGGAACTAGGAACAACCGTAACCAGAGCTTTATTGTAGCAGAAAAACATGGAGCTGTCCGTTTTCCTCCCGCGTCATAGGCATCATACTATTTGTGTAACTCACTAACTCCATCCGCTTGTACATGTAGGACACCCAACAGGTCGTATTGGCCCGTTTTACGTCCACGTCTGTCTCACGCCAGCAGAACGGACATGTCATCAGTAAACTAAGGGCATGAAACCTATAGCTGCGCATGCTCGCCCACTTCGCTCCGTCAACTCCTAATCCGAGCACACATAAATCAGCCACCGTTTATTAGCCCGTGCTTAGAAGTGAACGCCCCTCTCAAAAATGTCGCTCTGAAAAAGCTGAACCTGTAATATTGGCTCGCGCTGACGTCCCAAGCAGTCAAGTTGCTGTTCATCCGTGAGGGATTCGCAGCTACTCCATGAGCTGGAACTTGGGGTGGCAACGGCGGCGGAGCGTTTTTTTTTCTTGTTTTCGCGCCCATTCTTGCTTCTGTTCGGGCCAACGCTTCTTCAATTCCCGCTTTGTTTCCTTCAAGCGACCTACACGCGACCGTCCCGTAGCGCGTTAAAACCTCGAAGGCCTCGACCTTTATTCCAATTGACAAACATGTGGCTATCCGTGTCGTTTCCCTGTAGTGGGCATCTTACTGCCTCTGTAACACACCAACCCAAACCCGAACTGCTCGAGCACGGTGGACAGCCTACAGGTTAGGCATTGAGTCGTGGTACTTCCTCGTTTAATACTTTCACCAGCACAACGGGCATGTCACCAGTAGCGGCATGAAGCCCAGCTGTGCGTGCATGCCCATCTACATTCACCCCCAAAAGATGCACGCATAAACCGGCAACCGCTGATGCCAGCATTCTTACGGGTAAAGGGCACCGGCAAAAATGTCCCTCGGAAAGACCTTCAAGGAAAGGAAAAACTACGGGGTCACGTCGTCGTTCTTAGCGGCTAAGATGCTCTTCATCCGGGAGGAATTCGCAGCAACTCGACGAGCTGGAATTTGCGACGGCAATGGCGGATGTTGCATGATCGGCAGCGGCAGCTTTCGGTGCTTCGTAGGCCCATTCACGCTTCTGTTGGTGGTCCGCAATCATCTTATAACGGCGCTAACGCCGTTGTCAGCCGATCGCAAAACTTGTGAAAGAGGCACGGGTGGTAGTGAGGATAAATAACTGTTGTAAAATGGTGGTCAGTGGTTGCGGGGAAAACCACCCGAGCGGGGTAGACTTATGCGGCTTCACCGGAATGAAAACCTGGCGGGTTAGACATATATTGCCACGGAGAAAAAAACATGTGCAGCTTTCCCGCTCATGGCAGTCCTTTCAACAGTGATTACTCTGCAATTTTTTAGCGGAATGAAAACTTATTTTGCACAGCTAATACTTGGGGTGAATACTTGCTTCGTGCACAGTTTCAAGTCACGCACTTTGCGCGACTGGGTTCCTGAGCCATGGGAACTATCCCATAGAAATGCATGGGGAGTTATATTTCATAGCGAATTACACAAAAAAATAGTCAGAAACCTGAAATATTCTTTTAGCGTTTTAATCTTCACGTTGGCTTCTAGCTTTATGCCAAATATTATTTTCCTAAAGTGGTTTTGCTAGGTTCCCGAGAGGTTGCAATTTTGAGCGAGAAAGCTGGGTATGAACGGGTTGATTCCTCGGTCACAGGAATCGGTAAAGCACGAAAGTGAAATGTGCAGGGAAATCTGCAGCTGAGCATGATTTGCGGTCGGCGGATGTCTTGTGGGTGTGCTTGGCGAGCGACGTCCTGCTGGCGGGTCGCTTCGGCAAAGGAGTGCTGACATAATTTCCGTGACGGTAATGACGTCAGTGAATCTTGGTGCATCCCGGCATAAAGCACGTTCGTGTTAAAATATAAAACACGAAACCGAGCAACCCCAAGTATAACGTACTCTTTTGTACTAAGTGTTGCTGTAGTGTAGTGTCACGGCCAATCCGCTGAGCAGATGGCAGAGCTTTTGCGGTAGAGAAAGAGTCAGCAAGAAAGAAGAAGACAAGCAAGAAGGAGTTCGGAAGCGGTCGTCCAAGACGAGAGCAGGACGGCACCCTCGCGGTGTAGGCCCGAGGTCCGTCACCCGCGCTGCGTTCCAAGTTATCATCCGTCGCGGCGTACGCCCGGTGACAGCCCTGGACGCCGCCGGGAGAAGCCGGTGACCGGCCCACGAGTGGGCGGTGTGCCGGTGACGCGTAGCGAGGGCAGCGAGGCCTCGATTCGGGCCTGAGCTCTCCTCTCCCGCCGCTAGTCATCGGCACCTCCACGTTCTTCGCCGCGCGACCATAACACCAGGTTGAAGCTACTCGGCGCAGAAAGCTCCGTAGCCTCGCGGGCAACGCCGCCTCACATCGACTCGCCCAAGCCGTGTCCTTCACGCTACTGCACCATGCCAGCCCCAGCAGTATGAAGTGAACCAGTTCCTCGTTAGTCCTCCTCGAATGTTGTAAATATTGTCTTCCCGCCTTCCGTACCTGCCCGTTTAGATTGTCATTTGAATATAACGGGTGTGTTGGCTTATAAACAGTATTCCGGCTCATGGCTCTCCGCGCGATCCTGCCCATTCCTTGATAACAGTTGCTTCCCCGCAAGAAGACCCTGTGTGCAGGGATGCACATTTTACAGGCAGCTTGCTTAGTTGTATTGGCGTCATTTCCGTGACGGTATGACGTCAGTGATATCTTCGTGTATCGCGGAATAAAAGACTTTCGTGTTAAAAACCATTCAGCCACTGTATAGAACTGCTCAAACCGTGTCACTGACAAATTTGGACATCTCACACAATCACTCAAACTACGTCTCCGATCTTACTCAGAGACTGACTGGCTGGCTGTCAGAGCTTTTTGTCGGGTAAGCTAGCCCGAACAACCCCCGAGCTACTCAGCCGTCATTACACCAACCGAAACATTAAAACTTTCGTTCCACACTCGCGAGCAACAGCTATGTCACCAGCGTGCTAGCGCGCTTTCTTCAAAGGCGACCGAGGACATCCGATGTCTCGAGCGCAGGGAGGACTCTCTCGTCTGCGGCTCACAACCCTTCTACAGCCTAAACTTTTGAAAATCAGTCGTGTGCTTCACGATATCAAAAAACAACTCAACATTACACTTCTCACCCAAAACATCCACCCCGTGTATCACACTATGCATAGGGAAGCGGGAGCCGAAGGAGCCAACCACCGCATACACAGACGCGGCTTCTTATCCCATCATAAGAGCAATGGCGGCCGTTGTCGTCCAGCCCAATGAGCACATCATCAGCCTAACGATACCCAGATACGAAAACTACAACCGGAAGAAGCGGTCATCACTTTTCGCCATAGGCAAACTACAGCCAGAGTCATCTTTACAGATCCGCAGAAAGCGAACCGTACTTTCTCATGGGGAAGAATACACCGGAAAATGGACGAGATCATTTGACAACATCCAACAGACAGATATATCAAGGTCTAATGGGACCGCGCCTATTCTGCCGACCCAGGCCACAAAATAGCCAACCTGCTGTCCACAGACTTACTCTGCCGGGGCCCTGGAAGCGAAAAGGATAGGCCGATACCATCCGCCACATATCACTAAAAAACACAGAACTTAAAATAGGACACCGCACCTACTGCCAGCTGTTTAATATTGCTTGAACGCACTTTCCCAATTTGGTATTGAGCCTCTTATATGCGAACCCACAAGGTAGGAGATCTTGAAAGATAATCTCACCCGTACATGTATTGATCATGCCAACGTGCAAGCATCCGACCTTTCTCGTGAGGCCGGATCACTGTTTCATAGCGGCTCAATAAGGAAGTCCAACGCGTTGCGCTGCTGAGCACGAGGACGCGGGTTAAATTACAGGTCCCGGCGGCCGCTTTTCTGATGGAGGCGAAAAGCAAAAAACGCGCGTGTGTACGAGATTTCGGCGCACGTTAAAGATCCCCAGGTGGCCCAAATTACTCCGGAGCCGTCCCCTACGGCGCGCCTCATCGCCTGCGTCGCTTGGGCGCGTTAAACCCTACAACCAATCAAATAAATAACGAAGTTTAAATCTTTCTCATCGGATCATACTCATACTGTCACCAACTTAGATAAAAAAATAAAAATGTTTTATAAACAAATCGCTAGCTTTGCCTGGAATTCCTTCATTCAAGATAATAGAAATCTCACTGCATATGACCATTTGGTTCGCACTTCAGGCCAGATGAAGGAGGCGTGTAAGAAAACGGTTGTAATAAAAAAAATTACACCATCTTCTCGTGGGGAACCCTGATGAGAATGCGAAGCATCGTGGCGGTTCCGTGTGGTTCCATTGTGTTGCCGTTATGTTGAGTGATCTGGTTTTTACTAGTGCCAGAGGGAATTCCGCGAGAAGAATATAAATTACTCTTTTCTAAAGTAAAACATGCAGATCTTCAGACAGTTGTGCCCGCAGGCAGGCTGTACAAGCGTCTCTCTTCTGGGCGTCACGCGCATACGGCCGTTATTTGGGTTTCTATACGAGAGTTCAAACACGTAAATCCTTCTTCCTTCACCTGCACAGTACGGCATAATTACTGTACAATATCGTACTTTGTTTTAAACCCCAAAGCGGTGACGAATACGCTTTATCTGCGCTGCAACAAGAGGAACGCGCCCCAGCCAGGAACTTGCCGACTTGCGGGGACCGACCCAGTTTTGCACATACCTGCCGTAGGTGGCACGGAGCGTCGCGGGCTCCGTTTCGCCCTCTTGGCGCTGTCCGGTGCCTATATAAGGCTCTCTAACCTTCGTCTTTTGAAAAAAAATTACACCATCTTCCCGTGGGGAACCCTGATGAGGATGCGAAGCATCGTGGCGGTTCCGTGTGGTTCCATTGTGTTGCCGTTATGTTGAGTGATCTGGTTTTTGGTAGCGCCAGAGGGAATTCCGCGTCCGGGTCCACACTGGTGGCAAAGGCACGCAAGTGCTGTTGTGTTACGGTGAGTAGGCGGTGCTTCTCGAGGCGCCGAAACTCGTCCATCATGTTCTTGTCGATGTTGTCTCTGTGGTAGAATCGGTAGTCTCCGTCAGCTTTGGTGAGGTAAAGGTTGTTGACATTGGTGCACCGGCTGAGAGCAATGTAGACGCCCTCCTCTTCGTAACTTTGTCTTCTCGTTCTTCTTCTTCTTCGGCGGTTCCCCTACGGGAAGATGACGACGGTGGTTGAACGCGAACCTATCTCGTGATGGATTCTTTGGTTGGCCAATCCCTAGGGGCATCCTGCCACAATCAGCATCAGAGGCACTGCGGACGGGGCTCGTTGAGCTGCAATGCGCGTGGCGCTTCCCGCCACAGATTTCCCACGGGAAATTCAGCACCCCCTCTAAAGTTTTCAGTTCGTTGTTTCCGTTGACGTTCAGCTTCGCGTGCCTTCGTTGTATCAGTAGCTTCTTGACGTAGTTTGAATGAGTCAAGGACATTAAGCGCGTTCGTAGCACTTGCTCCTGTCCCGGATTTGTAGCGTAGTGGGAAGAGCACCGCGTACCTCCCGTTGCGGCCAGAGAGTCGTGGGATCGAAACCGGGCGCCGCTAGCTATTTCTTTTTTTTATAGTGTAGTATCGCGGAGCTGTGGGTGTAGGAGGAGAGTTGCGCATGCGCAGTGAGCGTGTGGACGGCGCCGCCATCAACGACGGAGGACCAGGCGAGCCTAAGAAATGCTCCGCATTTAAAAAAGACGGAGGGCTGAGCATCAATGGCGTACTACTGGTGTCCTGGCGCTGATAAAAGAAAAAGACATGCTTTGGGCAAGGTATCGCCGAGCCCCTATTAATGCAGCACTGCGGGGCGAGTTGAGTATGGCACGAAATAAAGCGTCCGCGCAGATTCCTTTGTCAAATAGGCAATTCTGTACGGAACATTTCAAAGCATCTAGTCGCAATATGGCTAAAACATGATTCTTAGTAAATCAGATATAACGAACGCCTGTCTAAAAAAACATAATAGAAGGCAACTTTGGCTGCGCTACTTTCGACCTAGCCAATAAATTCAATAAAAAGGTTTTCGTTGGAACAAAACGAGCCAGTTCAGTGACCAAGTCACAATATGCTACCCAATCATGTCTCATCGTCCGCATTTACCCCGTTTTTGACAGAGCCTTATCTTGTTTGCACAGTGAGTTATTTAAGCCGCAACAAACCACCAGGGCTTGATAACATACACATAGGTGATATCTGCAGAAATATTGGGTATTCAAAAGGTGTTATTTTGTTTATACTAAACAATATAATATAGTACTGCTGTTGGCCAGGCAGTCCAAAGTGTGCACGCGTGGTTCCTCTATGAAACGGCAAAAAAAGGAGGCTTCAAACTACCGGCCTATTTCGGTTGCATCTTGTCTATCGCAAATTGTGGAAAAAGACATATTAGGTGTCATAACTTCCTTTTTAACAAAACATTAGTTACTCAGTGAGCATCAATACGGGTTCATCTCATGCGCGGGCACGCAGGTGTTATTTGAAAAGTTGCCCGATACACTTCATAACAGCATAGATCAGAATGAGGTTTTGTTTGGGTTATTTCTTGATGTTAAGAAAGCGTTCAAAGGGACACTGAAGTGAATTTGTCAAGCTCCCGTTTTTGCTTGCACTGCGTAGACTGGCTCAAATTAGCACACTTTTCATCGTTTATCCGGTTGACAAATCGGTAATTATTTTACAAAGCGCGAAAGAAGAAAAACTACCATGCGCGGTTTGCGGCGGCCGCACCAACTAAGGCTGTGACGTTGAGAGGAGGGGCGCCGTGATTGGACGATGCCCAAGGTTAGCAATCACACAAGTTTCGGTTTCGGTTTCGGTTCTGTAAAACATAACCAATGGCTTTGTTGGATGGGCATTCTCAATATCTCAGTAATCATCGTACCGCGCTTCTGCCATGTTGTCGGCTGTAAAATGCACAAGATAAGCCTCCCAGGACGGCTTGTAGTCGTAGCATTCACTAGCCGAGACCTACGCAGTGCATGAACGCCCTCCGCGTACCCGCAGACGCCCAAATGTCATGCGCTTTTCCCCCATATTTGAAGCTTGCCTCCCTCATGCCTGTATCGTAAAAAGCATGTTCGCACCAGGCCAAGGGTCTGTTCATTCTGGCCTGTGCCCACTGCCTGCAAGCAGTCGGTGCTTATGGCAACAGCACGCCAACGAGAACTCGCTAGCGCGCCAGTGCCAGCCTGCGCGCGTTTTGTGAACTAGTTCGTGTAGCCATGAACGTTGCGGCCCCAAAAAAGGTGAACTCAATATAGAAAACATCGGCGGAAAACAAAAAAGTTAACTTACAAAAAAAAAGCACGTACCCGCGGGGATTCGAACTCGTGACTCGCAAAACATTTACGGTGAAATCCTACTGCCCCAGACTGCTAGGCTACGGAGCGGGACGCGAAAACCTTGCTAATATAGGATATATATTGTACAACCGGTTTACACTTTTATTTAGTTTTGGCATTTCAAGCCGCTTAGGTGACTATTTGTTGTACTGCGATCGTGCAGTAAGCGTCGCCCGAGTTTCCACAGTAGCTCACGTCTAGCAATTGCATTTCGTAGACGGAAAAGCGTTCGCAGATGCGTAGTCGTGCTGCTGACCGCTGTGCTTGTTCGCCCAGCGTAAAAAAGTGCTTCCCGCGCCCTAGTTTTACGCTGTACGGTAAAAATATCAGTTGATTTTATTTGCTTAGTACCTATATTGACTTCGCTGACTCTTCTCCCGCCTTCAAGAGGCCTTATATTTTCCTACTGGCGTACCAGTCAGCGAAGCGTCGCCTGTGCAGCGCTTGTGTGAAGCGACCTTGACTTGGAGCTAGACACAGTGTACAAACAAACCAAGTAAAGAAAGGCACATTCTTCCATTCACAAACGTGTCCTGGCTTCGTTTCAACTAAGCGAACGAATTGCGACCAAGCAATTTTTTTTTTAACCTCCTTGATTGCGACGACCCGCCGGCGGCCGGCGGACGAAACGCTGGGCCGACTGACTCTGTCGGCCGGGGAGCCGTGCAGTAGCGCAGCCGTGGCGCAGCCAATTGCCAGCTCATCCCCTCCTGACGTCACACGAAAACGCCACAGAAAATGGGCGAGCGTAAAGAGAGGAGGACAGCGTTTTCGAATTAGTTTTTCTACTAAATAAAATCGCGTAAACGCGCCTAGAGTGGTTGAAACATGGCCTGGGGACTCCGGACTACAATTTGCGCTAGTAATCCCGCAATGTTTACATATCACTTCAGTGTCCCTTTAATACTCTGAATCATGATATACCCTGAAATAAATTATACCCTTATGGCTTCCGCGGACCATTTGTATCTCTGCTTCGAAGTTACTTTCGAGATCATTCTCAAGTGACTTCACTTGGATCAGTGCCCAGTGATAGTATCAGCGTTAAGAGAGGTGTCCCGCAAGGGCCTATCTTGTCACCTCTTCTTTTTAATTTCTACGTTGATGATTTACTACTGTTGTTAAAAATTCGAATATCCATCAATACGCTGTGACACCCTGCTATTCTTCGTAATTATTTTATATATTTTTATTTTTAGTTTTTCAAAATTTGCTTTGACTGATTATCGCCATTTACGCTATTATAACGATTACAGGTGAAACGTTTGTGAAATCTGCATTATTGTGGAAAGACCATGCGTTATACGCGTTGCCATTTTCAGAAATGTTTGGTATTTTTTTCTGTTTTTTAGTTTTTCAATATTTCGTCAGACCAATTATCACCATTTAAGTTATTATAGCGATTACATCTGGAACTTTCGCAAACCCTGCATTCTTACGCAAATGCAGGGCAGTACCGTTTCGCCATTTTCCGTAGTTTATGTGTATTTCTAATTCTTTAGTTTTTCAAAATTTGTTTCGACCAGTTACCTCCATTTAGGCTATTATAGAGATTACAGGTGAAAGTTTCAGGATATATTCATTTTTAAGGAAATGCAGGGCGTTACATGGTCCTGGCTGCGGGGGTACTAGGCGAAGAATTCTACGCAGTAAAAACAGTGTGTGCCGTTAGTCTGTGACATCCTTATATTACAAAATAGCAAATCCTGAATATGGGTGAAGGATAACACGCAAAACTTCACGACAACACCAATTTCCAAGGTCTACCATCTTAACACAGTGAAAGGACTCTGATGTTATTGAACGCTGTTCGTTTGATTGTAAGATATTTGAAAGTCAAACGTAGGGCACAAGTGCGCGACACCTGATGCGTGTCAGTAAACGCACACACGGGTTGAGAGGGGTGCCGTCAAGTTAGGTTAGGGAGAAGAAGGCGGATTTAATGCCAGCTCAACTTCCTTAGCCACCAGTAAAAGCGCTCTTAATGACGCCGTGTCCACATACATGTTCTGTTTCACCTACGAGTGAAGCTCAATATTTTGTACTCCCCAGAGAATAGCTATGACGTGCTTGCAGTACTCGACCTTCGTCCACGAACCGCGTAAAGAAGAGACATTGTTCAGGTTATTCTCAAGCACCAACCTCTCTCGTGTGATACGGAGTTGCGCAAAGAAAGGAAACTTGAAAATTTTGCAGCTACTTCTCGCTCACCACACTTCACGAAAATGACACTCAGGTAGAGAGGCATTCTACTGGCATACTCTCGACAATTACGACGATAGCCCATTATTAACTAGAACGGAGTTTTATCGCACCATTACCTTGTTTGTGTTGTTACCGTTTGCAGTGCTACCGAAAGAGGAGTTTCTCTGTACGACTGGAAAGGGCAGGGAACGTTTTAGCACACCGTTTGCGGATTACGTATTGCGGCCGCTTTGGTGCAGGTAGCGACCTGTGATGAATAAGTCACAAATCAAATGACGCTTAATTTTGTTGCTTGCACCTATTCGCTTACGTGTAAACTAGTTTGAATGTTTCACTTTTCTGATTAAGCTTCACATGAGTTGTTTTGAGGATACTGTAGCCATCATTCGTATAGCTTTAAAAAAAGATTACATGCGGTCAGTGGCGCCATCTACTGAGTAAGTTAGAATGAACGTAAACTAGAGTATACGCCTTAGCAAATATTTGGGCATGGAATTAGTAAAATATCTTGTATTATATACTCAGTAACCTAAGCTACCTTGCCCAGCCCAATTTTGCAGGCGTAAGAGCGCTGTGCGAGCTCAGAAACTTGTGTGCACTACTCCGGCAGGACAGGCTGAGCAAAAGTAGAAGTGGTCATTTTGGTCGCCCATCCGAGAAAAATAGTCGTTTGTCGTGCTCCCCATTATGAGTTAACGCGAAAAGCGAAATAAAGTGGTTTCAGGAAGATTACTTTCATCGGCTGCTCATCAAGGGCCGAGCGCAGTGCATTTGCTTTAATGAGGACGCTGCGGTATAAATTTTCTGCCCAGAAAGTTTGCTGGCGACGTTGAAGCCTGTGCCGGTATGCTGCTGTTCATGATAACTCTCGCGCATGCGCATTCTACTCCCGCAAGCATGGTATGCGGTAATGTAAATACAGCGGTAATGTGCTATTCATAATATTAACGGATCATTCATCTATTCATCTTTATATTCATCTATTCATCTATTAACGGATACCTCACGCTATACTGCAACCCCAGCGTTAACCTGCCCATGTTTTACCATGCGTAGCTAGTTGCAGTCTGAGCTCACATCCTACCGTAAGCCACTAAACTCTCCTTGCTGTTGGCACGAAAAACACTTATTATAGCCTTAACTATTAAACCGCGTTACTATGGTTGCATAAAGCATTAACAATGTTTAACTCGTAGTGTCTCGCGCACAATTGATGTCCGAATGCTTTCTGATTTAGCTTCCCTGACTTCAGGGCAAACGCTCAGGGAAAATTTCTTTTTTCTTGTAGTCAGTTACACTGATGCACAGGCGAATACGCGATCACTTCGGCATTGCGAAAGTTCGATTTTGAATTTCAGGTGCTGGCCGCTGCACGAGAAACAAATGTGTGGGCTGCCGTGCCCACCTCCTAAGCTTTTACCAGAAACTACTAAGGGCGCTTCCTTTTGGATGGACTATGAAAACATAACAAAACTTTCTTTATTACGGAAGGAGAAGCCTTTGGCAACTCACTCAGCTTAATCCCACCAACGAAACACGTCTTTAATACAAACGACGCAAGACAATTTGAAAAACATTCAGACAGCGTCCTACAGTTACGTAATAAAAGCACCAATATTTGATATGAGCCTTCACCAGGAATATCGTTATCAGTGTGATAGCAGCCGGCTAGCAATCAGGTAATACAACAAACCGGAACCGCCACAATCGCCCAGTTTGCAGACGTTGGGTGAAAGGCCGCAAATCGCTTAAAACAGACTCATTGACGTCATGGCGACCTCATAGGAAAGTTTGTGACGAAATGGCTGCCATGGTTTTTGAGTCAGAGTGATCTTCTTCACGGACGAAAGTTGTATTTCATCTCGCTTACCCCTCGATATATTAGTCATTGTTCGCTTGCCAGAATTTTAAGTACACAATTTTGAGTTTTGAAGTGTCTGCGGATCTATAACCTCATATTGAAAGAATCGGCGAACTTAGACTGTCGTCCTGTTTTGCACTGTTCTGTACAAACTATCACAGATTAATGTTCTCCTTTACGTGTGGTTTTTAAATCGTTAGCACTTGCTCTTTTATCTTAATAGGTAAGATTCGTTTTGTAACGCAACCTAAAGCAAACGTGATCAGACATGTAGCTTATATTTTAGAGTCTCGACTGGGGCCAGTTGGTTCATTCTGATCTTAAACAACAGCGCAAAAGACAAGGACTAGGGAAGAAGCTGTGATTCTTCCCTTCTTGTCTGTGCTTCTTGTCTGTGCTTCTTCCCTAGTCCTTGTCTTTTGCGCTGTTGCTTATATTTTAGCCTACTCCAAACCACGGGTGAGTATGCTCTCAGGAATTCCCATGTTTTATTGATGGAGTTAACACTGACTAGACGAGAACAATCATGAAAGAAAAGCAGGACAAAGCGCAAGGACATATTTACCTTCGAGAGATAATAGACCGGGTCTTGTCGAGGTCTGTGTAATTCACTTCGGAATCGATTATAGGGGCCGGGGGTGGTACGCCGTGTGGATCAATGTTCCCGGAATAGAAGTATTTCTTGTAGCGCGGATCCCAGTAGACATCCTTACCAGATGGATCAGCATCGTGGCGTCCCACTTGGGGTCCCACATGAACATGGGGTGCAGCGCTTTGGGGGCAACAACATTCTTTTAGTAGTGGTTGTTTTTCTAGGCCAGGCCCGTACGGGGGATGCATCCTTCTTCCAGTGCTTCTTCTTCTTCTTCTTCTTCTCGTCGTCGTAACGCTCTTTAGTATCACAGGTGCAACCTGGCGGAACATTAAATCGAAATACCAAATTTTTCTATCACAGCTGAGTTCACCTGAAGAAGATAATATATATAACGTCCGGATGAATTTTAAATTACCAGTAACGTGCTCATTGGTGAAGTTCACACCATATTTGCCTAAGTTGTGCTTGTTGAGGTGGGTGAGTGGCTGATACGTCGGGCTTCTCCGAAAAGTGTGGCAATTTGAATCTATGCAATGCCCGCTGATTTTTGCGATGGAGCCAAAAAGCGAAATTCGACACATGTCGAGATTTTGGGCGTGGGTGAGGGATCCCAAGGTGGTCAATATTAATGCGTCGCAGCGTATACCTGCTAAGCCACGTGTATCTTCGAGCCTCTGAACTAGGACTTTCGAAACCAACATTTATGGATGTCACACACACACACGTAATTTGTTTTAAATTATAAATTGTGCATTTTCAGGCGATGCCCTGAGGGAGGATAGAAGATTTACGACCCCAAAGGTTTTTGTAAAGTGCAAGTCAACACAAAGCGGGTGATGGTACGGGTGCTGGGAACCCGCAATTTCGTATTTACGTTGACTAAAAGTAGCAAACCTCGCGTAGTCCGAGAAATACCTCAATCGTACGTGGTTGCTTTGATCAAGTTTGGCCCGTTAAGAGCTTCTCGGCACACCAGTGTTCGCTACAACGGCAAGAGCATATTGAAGCCACTACGTCCAACCAAACATACCTAAATAGCGGGTTCAGTTTTAAAAAAGCGAAACTTTAGGTTTATCCATACTTATCTTAGGCCCATGGCGGGGCTTTTTGATTGTAGTTCTTCAATTCGTTTTTTGGAGTTGTTCTGCAGGTTCATGAGTAAGACTGTGTTGCTCAAGTGTTTCCCTTTTTTCCGTCAACCTACGTTTTCCCTGTAAAGTTTCATGACTACCCTTTTCGGACATCGATTGAAGTTTTGACAAAATTGTAGCTGCTTGTCGCTCTTTATAGTGTTCAAACATCGAGCACAATACTCTAAATCTGCAGTAATCATCACACAGTGATTGTCTTAACCCGACCCAAATCCATAAACCTCAAATTATTGATTCTAAGCCTATTTACTTGCATTAATTTCAAGCGTCGTCGCCGTAGAAACGTTACAAGATTCGAAGAGTGAAAGAGAATTTTGAATAGAGTGAAATTTCAGCATAATAGCATCAACCAGTAGTGATGCCTTATCATCGAGGAGGCCACAGGAGGACATTGGGAGCCGGGAAAAGCAATCCAGTTTAGGGCTGCACTGATTGTTAAGGCAACATTTACATTATATCAATACTATTTATTGGCCATCCACATCAACAATTACTATTTCACTACGGTAATAATCGGTCATGAATCGGAAGTTGCTAAAGATAAAGACAACCTTTATTCGACTTTACGAGTCCATAATTTTCTTCATCGGCTATTTGTTCGTCTTTAAATTGTCTTTAGTAGGGGTGTTGCATTTGTTCTTAAAAACGCCCATGAACGCGCAAGTATTTTTACGTACTTTCGAAGCGGCAGCACAGAGATACCAATCAAATACATCTCGACACCTACCCCGTGCTTTTGGCGTTGGATTTTTGTCCATGGGGGCGAATAACTTCGCCAAACTGATTGGCCACAATTTAGACCGAATGTTAAGTAGAATCAGAGCTCTCCGTAGTGGTCGTTTGCCTGTTCTACGCAGGTGTCGTAACGTTCACCTTTCCCGCAATATGACGTCAGAGCCGCCTGCACTAGGACGACTCTTGCTCTGCCATTGGCAAATTAAGGGCTCATGGTGAGCAATGTTAATTCAGTTTTTTTCTGGAGTTGAAACCTGCGTTTAAATGCCACTCTAAATCAATCTGTTTTTCAGTTTTTACAGCGTGGCCCTTTTCTTTAACGGCCAACAAACACAACGCCCATTTTTGCTTAAAAATTCGAGCTTTTGCCGTATAAACTTTGATATTAGTCCAAAGCGGATTGGGAGCTGTCAACCGACCAAGAACATCGTCAACATTGTCAGGTATTCCCAGTGTGTGAACTTCCCGAAATCTCTACGGGGGAAATGAGAGGGGTGATGCGCGCTCTCATTTAATAAAGATGGTTCAACGACTAAAACAAGCCTAAGCTGGTTCAGAATTGGTGTAGTTGACGTGGCTTACAAAAACAGGAGGTGATATAAAGTACGGGTCTATTGCTTAGAAATCGCGAAAGGTTAATTCGTTCGAAGAAAATTTCGCAGTGTACTTATTGGGAGTCTAAAATTTCGGTTCTTCAGGCACTGTTTTATCCCGTGTAAGCGCAATACACTTCAAAAAGCCAGATTGCGCCATCCAATTGTTGACAAACAAAATCTGATATCATGTGTCTTACCTGAATGTGTTGACGGGGAAGAATTCCTCGCAACATTTGTGTATGCTGCCTTTCTTATAAGACGAACGCCTGACAATACTCACAAATGAACACGTAACTGCTCTATTGTTATTTTATCTATCTTCACTGATACACAGCAGTCTGTTAAACACCCAAATTCAAAAGAATCATTGTTCTCGGTGGCTATTTAATCTCTTATACTTACTTGTCACGCAGCAAGCAGTATTTTATAAATCTAACGTTTCCACTTCACAGCTTTGTGAAGCGAGCAGAGAAGCCCCTCAGATGGCCAGTCTTCTATGTGGATGTGTGCCGCAAAGAAAGGAACATGTTTTATTACACTCATAGAGTTTCATACTAATATATATTAGAGGGAAATCTGGCGTCACTGTCTAGGGGAGCCGCGCTTCGGCGAGCGTTCCGTCATGTGCCGGGCAGGCACGTTCCACTTGTCCTTGGCATGGCTGAAGAAGCAGCTCAAAAGTTGCCTGTTGGTGCAATAAAGCAAAAATATTACCGTAGAAGGTTCATAAATAATTGAACATCCAAACAGAATAATTTGTCAGTAATTACGTAGAAGCTTCATGCACGATGAACAAGAAAAAAAATGTTACTCTTTTGTTAATTATGGCTTCGAGGCAAAAAAGAAGCCATATGGCTAGCTAAGCCAAGTAGGCGAGGTAGGTCTAGCGGCAATGGCACCGCTCACGGCGGCCCCCGAAAGCAGCGACAGATTTCCTTCTAGTATATATTAGTATGAAACTCTGATTACACCACTCCAACGTGCCTGGTAGTGCATCCGCAAACCATACCCCTTAGGAACCCACACGTGATGACGAGGCGTTGCGCTTTCCATAGGCTCGTTTAATCATATATGCTAATCCTTTGATATAGTGTTTATGCGCACTCTGACTGTCTCCTTATTATGGTACACAGTGTTTATTCTAAAAACGCGAGATGAACAAAAGCACAAATCTGTAGACGGCTATCGGCCAAGCCCTCTTTCAATGTGGATTAAAAATTTTTGCATTAATATTATCTCGGCGGCTTCAACTTGCCCGGTACGTGATTTTTTCAAACCGGAACTGTAACCGAACCGGTATTTTTTTCGCATAAACCAGGACCGTAACCGAACCGGTATATTTTCTGTTCGACACACTAAAAAAATACCGGTTCGGTTACGGTTCTGGTTCAGGCGAAATCTTTTCGTCCCGGTTCAGTTACGGTTCGAAAAATCACGTGCCGAACTGGTTCGCGAAGCGGTTCGCGAGCTTGAATCGGTTCGCGAACCAGTTCGATTTGTTGAATTATCCCTGAAATTATAAAAAATAACATTTAGTAGTTTAAAACGACAGTCAAATAAAAATAGAAACAAAAATTCATTTTGTTTACTAAGGCCGCACCAAAATTGCGGCATTAGGTGGAGGAGTATAGAAACCTATATACGCATTTCTCGTTCAAAATTGCAGTGCGTGTCTGATTTGGCAGAGCGGGTGGTCCTGATTCAAATAGATCTTTCAAAGGCCTTTGTTCAATTATCTCACAATTTTTTATTCGCGCTATTCGCAGGGGTAAATTTAGGTGATATATGGTGTAAATGCATCCAGCGTTATTACAGACAGCGCACCACAAAACTTTTCGTCAACGGCATTCTGTCTATGGAGGTTGAGATAAAGCCGCTGCCCCATTTCACTCTTCTTATTTGCTTTGTACTTCGAACGTCGGTGCCTTGGTATTCAGCAGACCTAAAGGGTACAGGTTGTTTTCTCGTTATCAGGCGAAGTTAGGGTCTTTGCTTACGCGGATGACATTGCGTATTTTTGTGCTAGTACAAGAAACATTCTAGTAGAAGCTATTAAATTGACCAGACAGTTTTGCGATGCTTGTGGAACGGCTGTGAATGTGAAAAAAAAAAAAACATTTTGTTTGGTGAACGGGAACAAAACACTCCAGGTTTTCTGGAATTACTTGGGATAGTGCTGCATTTCAATACCTAAATGTGGCTTTGCACCAAATACGATAAGCTAGACCGCATGGGTCATCGGCACTAAAAATTGTCAAGCAGGCCTCGCAGGTATGGAGGGGGCAGGAACTTTCTGTTTTTGTGCGTGCGCAGGTCCGTAACGCATTCCTTTTCGCAAAGCATATTTATGTGCTGCAGGTACTTCATCGTGCCCGTTGGAAAGTTCAAGCTCGATAGTGAGTTTTTGTGACGTTTATGTGTGGTTCTCAATGGGAACCTACGCGCAGGTATAATTTATTTGTTTCATTGGCGCCTGGGGAGCTGGGATAAGGTAATTTGTTTGTGCACGAACTTGTTTCTCGTTTTTTTCTATACCTTGACATAGTATTCACTTCTGCTAAGCGTTATTCAACAGCGATTAAGTTTTCATTCCCGTTTTCTGGTTGTCTCCACGGGGGAAGTGAACACGAAGCCACGACGGGGTTTTTAAAGGAGGCGGTCGACGTTTTTCACTTTTTATTGCGAGGTTTTCCCTGAAATATTTGTTAACACTTTCGAGGAAAGCTTTGACGAACGTTTGAATAGTGAGTCTCTTCCCGGTTCCGATTTATCGCCAGCCCTACATAGGCCACCATAAAGATATTGTTTTAAAGCATGCCATATTATGTGTCTTCCGCCAAATGCCAAACTTTTTTTAAAGCTACATAGATCAACACCCCCAGAGAAAAGAAACCATGGTTGCGCGAAAAAGGAATGTCTATTCATTGTTCCGACCATTGCCGCATGAGTAATCAGCCTAAGGCCATTGTTCATTGCTTTGTTTTGTGCCCTGATGTGGTGTTTTTCTAAGTTGCTTTGCAACAAAATGTCAAAAAGCACATGAACATTACCTTTTATGCAATTGCGTTCTCGCCGCTTTCGCGATAATAATTCACTGCCCCATGCTATGAATTATACTGTAGGGAGCAGAAACCCATGCAGGTTCTAATGCCCCAGTAGAACCTCATTGATACCGTTATAAAAACACGAGGGAGAAACGTACTTTCTCGGGAAACGTATGATCCGCAGCAGTGAAAAAACGCCAACTCAGAGACGAACATGAGCATTTAATGCCCTTTTTCAGTTGTACATGTCTGTCAACGTCTGCTGCCGCATGCTGCAGCCCCTTGATAGGAAGAGCTTCTTTTCTAAACATTTCAGACTTTTGTCAGCACTGGGATAGTCCCTCCCGTAAATGTAACTCTGCCGCGTTTGCAAGCCTACTACACCCTGAGCAGATGAGGCCGCCTGAGACGCCACCTTTTCCTTTCCGTCGTCGCCGACTTCTTTTTCAGAGGCTTCATCCAGCGCCGGCGCTGCTTCATGGCGTGATTCCGCCAAGATTTCTTCTCAGGTTAGCGTTTCGCGCGTCTGGAGTTCGTTGTACAGGCGATGCTGGCTAAAAGCAGCCGCTTTTCCAAGTGACTCAGGGAAGTCCGGCACAGCGGGAAAGCCGTCTCGAAAGAACTCAATGCGCGCCATTTTAATCAATCTGTAACTTCAATGCAACTTTGCGCCGTCGTCGTAGAGAAAGGATTTTTGTATTAAGCGTACCCGTTTCTTATTAACCTAAGGACACGCGCATTTGCTTTTCATGCTTACTACTTGGGCAGAGCAATAGATAAGTTTATTTCTTTTGTACAGTTAAAGACGAACCTGTTGGTACAGAAGCGTTCGCACAGTCCTAAGGTGGAAAAAATTGGGAACCTGGTTGTCCGGTGTATATTTCTTCAATGAGCACAAAAGATAAATGGTTTAGCCTGCGCATTAGGATTTCAGTGCACTTTCCTCATGCGGTAGACGAGAAGTTTTCTCTTCAATGCAACATATTATCTAAGCTGTTTTACTATTCATTTCTCGCAGACTTACAGCACCTTCGTTCAACCAAAGCCGCGCGGCCATGGTGTTACGCTGTCACCGTATGGGAAGGACAAGCTTCTCGTGGTTGAATTCTTAGTAAACGACGCGTCGTTCACACTGGTGGGTAATATATATGTAGTGTTTATTACCTTTCCTTAATGCAAGTGCAGTCAGGAAGCAAGCAAATTTGTCGCTTTAAAAAATTGTTAGCCGTTACATTATGTGAAGGTGGTTGATCAGCGAAGTTGTATTTGGGTGTACTATGTTCGGACAGTAAGTACGTCTGTATGTACATCACATCTTGAATTATTCTTTTCTGGCAGCAGTGTTGCCGCCGTCTCCATGCCGTAGCTAGTGTTTGGCGTCGTGGGACCGCTCTTCCTACAACGCCGCCGGATCGGCGGCGTTGTAGGAAGAGCGCGACGTTGACGTTGCCGATGGGCATCGCGCCACCGTTCTGCTTCCTTAGGCAGGTGCAGCCGCCCTACAGCAACCGTTACATCGGATGGCGCGGAAGCGCTCTCGAGCCACTGTGACGGTTGCCTTCCCGCCTCTGCTCGGGGCGTTGTTCGTCGTACTAACGCTCCATCCGCTGCGAAAGTGTTTTAGGTGCTAAGCACCTTGAGACCGCGCTTTGTGCGTGACTTGTCCCTTGGCGTCTGTGTACACAGTGAGTGCGCATGTGCGAAGAACATTGGATTGAATTCGATTGGATTGAAATGGATTGGATTGGATTGGATTTGGATTGAAATGGATTGGATTGACACGAATTACATTTGATTGGATTGTATCGGAATGGATTGGATTGGAATTGTATATTGTGTTCACACGCGTTGTCACTCATTTACATGCTCGTGTGGGCAATACCATAGGTGATTTCCGGTAAGAACAATCCCCAGTGCTTCGCCCACGTCATGATTCACTGCGCGGGGATGCGTGAATTTCCTTTCCCTTTGTTGCTGCTAACTACGTCACAAATACGTGACCATGGCGCTCGACGCCCCGAGCGACTTTTCTGTTGTGTTTCCCTCAGTGGCTTGGCGTCCCTTGAACTCAGTTTCTTTAAAGGGACACTGAAGTGAGTTTGTCAAGCTCCCGTTTTTGCTTGCACTGCGTACACTGGCTCAAATTAGCACACTTTTCATCGTTATCCGGTTGACAAATCGGTAATTATTTTACAAAGCGCGAAAGAAGAAAACCTACCATGCGCGGTTTGCGGCGGCCGCACCAACTAAGGCTGTGACGTTAGGAGGAGGGGCGCCGTGATTGACGATGCCCAAGGTTAGCAATCACACAAGTTTCGGTTTCGGTTTCGGTTCTGTAAAACATAACCAATGGCGTTGTTGGATGGGCATTCTCAATATCTCAGTAATCATCGTACCGCGCTTCTGCCATGTTGGTCGGCTGTAAAATGCACAAGATAAGCCTCTCAGGACGGCTTGTAGTCGTAGCATTCACTAGCCGAGACCTACGCAGTGCATGAACGCCCTCCGCGTACCCGCAGACGCCCAAATGTCATGCGCTTTTCCCCCATATTTGAAGCTTGCCTCCCTCATGCCTGTATCGTAAAAAGCATGTTCGCACCAGGCCAAGGGTCTGTTCATTCTGGCCTGTGCCCACTGCCTGCAAGCAGTCGGTGCTTATGGCAACAGCACGCCAACGAGAACTCGCTAGCGCGCCAGTGCCAGCCTGCGCGCGTTTTGTGAAAGGTAAACTCAATATAGAAAACATCGGCGGAAAACAATAAAGTAAACATACAAAAAAAAAAGCACGTACCCGCGGGGATTCGAACTCGTGACTTGCAAAACATTTGCGGTTACATACCTATAGCGCCCCAGACAACTGAGCCACGGAGCGGGACGCGAAAGCCTTGCTAATATAAGGTATATATTGTCAACCGGTTTACACTTTTATTTAGTTTTGGCACTTCAAGCAGCTTAGGTGACTATTTGTTGTACTGCGATCGTGCAGTAAGCGTCGCCCGAGTTTCCACAGTAGCTCACGTCTAGCAATTGCATTTCGTAGACGGAAAAGCGTTCGCAGATGCGTAGTCGTGCTGCTGACCGCTGTGCTTGTTCGCCCAGCGCAAAAAAGTGCTTCCCGCGCCCTAGTTTTACGCTGTACGGTAAAAATATCAGTTGATTTTATTTCCTTAGTACTATATTGACTTCGCTGACTCTTTTCCCGCCTTCAAGAGGCCTTATATTTTCCTACTGGCGTACCAGTCAGCAAAGCGTCGCATGTGCGCTTGTGCAGCGCTTGTGTGAAGCGACCTTGACTTGGAGCTAGATACAGTGTACAAACAAACCAAGTAAAGAAAGGCACATTCTTCCGTTCACAAACGTGTCCTGGCTTCGTTTCAACTAAGCGAACGAATTGCGACCAAGCAATTTTTTTTAACCTCCTTGATTGCGACGACCTGCCGGCGGCCGGCGGACGAAACGCTGGGCCGACTGACTCTGTCGGCCGGGGAGCCGTGCAGTAGCGCAGCCGTGGCGCAACCAATTGCCAGCTCATCCCCTCCTGACGTCACACGAAAACGCCACAGAAAATGGGCGAGCGTAAAGAGAGGAGGACAGCATTTTTGAATTAGTTTTTCTACTAAATAAAATCGCGTAAACGCGCCTATAGTGGTCGAAACATGGCCTGGGGACTCCGGACTACAATTTGCGCTAGTAATCCCGCAATGTTTACATATCACTTCAGTGTCCCTTTAACGCGTGCGTATTCAATGCTTCTGAGGGTTTTCTGCTCGCTCACAAGCAGGCGCTGTGCCATATCGTAGACAGCTTCGGTGTAAATAGTGACGAAAGGTGTCACAGAGCAAGAAAAAGCACAGGCGTATTTTTGCCTGTATGCTTTGGCCTCTACGCCGTTAGGCCACTTTCCTCCTATCCTACCATGCCCTTCGGTAGTAAACTTCCGCGGAAACGCGCAGCCTTTTCCCCCGCACGCCATAACCCACTTAAACAACACTGTGGTAAACTGAGTACATCGAGCAGAGCCCGGAAACAGGGAGTCACAGGGCATTGAAAGCAGCTGTCAGGTACGTTAATAGACCCTACACTCTGCGCACTATCGTTTCTTGGCTTTGAGGCCAAGAGGGCCACAAATCCACAACCGCCAGTTGTACGGTAGTGGTGTGTTACATCTATAGTTACGGCTTGTATTGCGTGAAAAATTGCTGGGGCACGTTGGCAAAATACTCGCATGGATCCACGTCACCCTCGAACAGAGCGAGGGCACAAGGACAGAACGGCACAGGGGAGAGGGCGCGTGAAGAGAGCTGCAGCCGAGGGTAGAGAGAGCTGCCTTGGGAACAGTAGCGCCGTTGTCAGAGAGGAAGGCCGTCGAAGCGAGACTCACCAGCTGCCTCTGCCTCGACGGTCGACGCGGCGGCGTACAAGCGGCGCGCGAGAAACGCCGCATTGCAGACCTGTGAACCCGGTGGACGGCGTGAGCATCAGATTGAAACTCAAGTTCGCGAAGCAGACGGACAAAATACGCAGGCATCACTAAACATTCACCCCTAAACTATGAATTAATTATTTGTTTTGAAACTAATAAATGTACCTCCAAGTGATTTTTACAAATTTGATCATAACCGAACAACCACACGCTGGGCTTAGAACTGAGGATTGCGCGGTGAATGTTATGTGGTCCGTATCTTTCAATATCCTCCCAGAGAACAGCCACGTAAGAATGCTCGGAAGGGTTCTAGACCAGCGGGTAATTCCCAATTCACAATCTCCAAAAACACAAAATCCTTAACCAATTATAGTCCACCCGCAAAACGTCCAACCAAGAGAAAACCAAGAAAAAGAGAAAAGAAACCATAAGACTCCTGCAACCACTGATCATTAACAGAACGTTGCAGAGCCTACCGTAGCACAAATGTACCCGCACAGGGAAAGTGAAAGAAACACCACCATTATGATGGCACATGCAGTTCTCAACCCGCAATTTTGACCATGAGACAAACTAACAAAGGATAAACCACCGGGATAACAGAATAAACATGCATGGACGGGTCTAGAAGAGGGGGACGGAAATTTACTAGATGGAGGGATGAAATAACCACATTCGGATCAAAGAATGGACTCGGGAAGCGCAGGACGACCGCGGGTGAAGGTCAATAGGAGAGGCCTTCACGCTGCAGTCGTCCTGTTGGTGGTAATGACCATGAATAGGAGCTCAAGCTGTGTCTTCCTACCGCATTAATTCGGAGAAACCACTCTCCTTGCACCAAGAAAGCAGATGGGAAAAGAAAATACGAAGGGGCCATCAGAAGAAACAGGCACCCCCAAAAAGGCACCCTTACACAGAAAAAGAAAGACAGTGCCCCCCCCTTGAAACGAAACTTCTGCACGCCATGATATACATGGCACAGATTCAGCGATCCCGCACAAAAACTCTACTCTACCAAAACTATGGATCAACTCCTGCGCACGAAGAGGCAATATGGCAGGATCTATTTCCTTCGGGGGAAGTTCCATTATCATGAGCCCATAATATTGTCACGAAGCCAAGGACGACGCAGTTGTCTTGAAGGAGAAACAAGTTTATTGGAGCGAACTTGTGCTCCCCTAACAACTCAAAAGAATACAGAGGCGGCGAAGCAGCGGTCAACAAAGTGACTTGCGTCGGCGAGCGTCGCATAATCGAATGCCGCGGCGTCCTTGTGCAGGCTTTTATCTTTCGGCGCGAGAGTTTCTGGAACCGTTGATTCACATCCAGAACATTGTAGATCACAGAAGATTATTCTGGGCTAGCGACGTTAGGGCTTATCTGAACGGGATAGCCCGTGCGGCACAAAAATAAAGAATGGAACACACGCTTCGCATGGGACACAGATAACAGATCCTGGCGCGGCCGGGCATTAAAAACAAGCAATAAATAAACAAACCCGTATATGGTTCGCGGCAATATACAACGACTCCGAGATGTACGAGAGCACCAGGCCTCCATTGTCGTCGCTGACTACTCTGGAAATCTTTGCGACTGCATGACCTTCCAACAAGTTGGGAAGTTGGGAACAAAGTGCAAGTTTGGGCCATCCTCTTGGCAATCCGAACAGCGGAAGTATCAAATAGAAGTGTAACATCATTACAGACTAACACAGGACATTACACAGTTTTCTGGGGGCAGAATACCAAGCGCTTCGGTAAGACATTCGTATCCATAATGCCGAAAGTTAACAACGTCACCTGGACAGCCGGATCTAATGGTCTAAAAGCGAACGACACACCCTGCAAGAGGCACACTAACTCACATACCGTGCAGCTTGTGACCATACTACCACACTGCCCTCTTCGAAAAACTTTAACAACGAATCCTCATCCTATGCCTAGGAACACAATTTCTCGCCTTGTTACGACTAGGTCTCAATGCCGAAGAATCACAAACTCTGCGCTCTAAAAACCAACACAGTTATCCGAAAATCTATGTACGTTACGGTGTTCGGTGGGAACATCAGACATTAGCTTAGACCTCTGCTAAAATATGGGAAAGATCACCCTCTTGCGGGCAACCTATCCATGTGCAAGGGTATGGCCAGGGGAGAACAACTAAAAAAACATATTCCACTCCTTCGAGGAATGGGCGGCAGATTTGATCAGCTTGTTAGCTCAAGCTTAGCGCCAGCTGATTGAGAGGGCAAGGGAAGGAGCTACTGCATCTGGTGCTGTAGATTCAGGCTTCACCTTTGAGCTCTCTGCCATATCTTTACCCAATTTTCGTAAACCACAACTATTTCTTCCTGAACAAAGATATCCTCCCTCTCTCTCTCTCCCTCTCTTTCTCTATCTCTCTCTTTGAAAAAATCAGAATTGTTCAGCCCGGCCTAGGCATCCCAGAATAAACATTTTGATACACTGCCACTGACTCCTCCGCGCTAAAACTGGGCAACACCCCGCATTTTCCACCTTTCACGCTCACACTTTCAGCCACAGAAGCGCAGAGAGCCTTTGTCTCTCCTGGGGCACGGCGATTAAAAACTCTGGTTGCTAGTCTTTCTCTTTTCGATAACCTTTCGTGCTCGTGAAGCATAAATTGGATACGGAGCAGCTGCGTACGGAAATGCTCGGTGGGAGTCGAAGCATCGCTATCGGGCCTTACATCATAGAATACAAACGTAGATGTCTCTGCAACTTTTATTTAATCCATGATGTCTGTTAATGATTCTAGCAATGAGGCCAGCTATCTGATGTGCGCTTGCAGTGTACACCTGAATGGTCCCAATGTTGAAGCCATCTGCTTGTATGCGGAGATCCAGAACTCTGATCCATTCTAATCGGTGAATGGGACTGCTATTGAAATGAACCCGGATGTCGGCAGTTGCAGATGCACGTATGCGACCTCGTGTAGAAGGCTGGTAGAAAAGAAATTGGTACATCTGTGGGGAAAACACACGACGGCTTTGGGAGTAACTTACTCGTCGGCTACGTCGAGTGCTCGTTGCAGCGTTGCCTCTACTTCCCCACTGCAGTCACCTGTCATCTAGATTATCATATCGCCCGCCATAGGCTGTGGTGCTGTAAATGTATATCGGCGAGGCGTAGATGCAGGTTGATCGTAGCGACTATAAATAGGAAAGGGAGAAAACAGAGCCCAGAGGCGCCCCTGGAGAACCCAGCGGACTCCATTCCACCTACCAAGGGTAGGACAGTGTGGTCCGTTGGGAAGTTCTTGTTGTAATCTGAAGAGCGGTGTGACATAATTGTTTTGGCTCGCACGTTATCAAGCACTTTTGTTTCTGGAAAACGAGTTTCAGAAACACTGCATATAGATACAATATTATTCACATAAATAAAACATTATCCTAGGTAGGTACCCTTTGTCCAAGCGTACAATATTTCGCAAAAATGGTTTTAACAGCAAAGTGATTGTACAAAAAGGTTAAAAATGCAGATGTCGATGATGTATTGGTAAGGTAGGTGAGCACAGTCAAACAGAAGCTTGATAAATTCAATTCAGTGGCCGTTTAAGACTTGATGTTGAAAAAGCACCCGGGCGTAATGCCACTCCGAATAGCTTCTTGAAAAGGTACGCTATGTCGGTGTCAAAATATCTGAATGTTATTTTTTCGAAGTGTTTGTGTGACGGAGAAAAAGCACTGGACTGGGGAACGGCTTGAGTTAAGCCATTTCATAAAACTGGTAATAAGAAGTGCCTTAAAATTATAACGCAATTTTATTATCATGTAAAGTACGCAGAATCCTCGAATATATAATTTGCCATCACATCTGCTTATTTATGCGCAAGTATAACGTTCTCACAAAACACTAGCTTGGTTTGAGGAAAGGTTACTCAACGAGCACCCAGTTAGTTAAAAAAATACATGACTTCGCCAAATGAATAAATAGTAGAACACAGACCAAGATCATCATCATCATTATCATAATCATCGTCATTAATTTCCTTTTTTTTATTCACGCAAGTACGCCCTTTGGCATAAACTTGATGTAGTCCAGCAGTCCCGTCTCCACAATGAAGTCGAGGAGGGGCCGGTATTGGGGACCGTGCGTCCAGCGGCGAAGGTCAGGTGGTCGTCCTGGGTGGTACCCAAGGGCCCTCATGTGACGAACTCGTGCTGCCTGGAGGCCCGAGCATGAACCAAGGAGGTGGTCCAGGGTCGCTTCAGTGGCAGGGGTTTTACAGAAGGGGCATGTTTCTGGGGGAACTTGCGTCCTCCATGAGGCCTTTATCGCCGGGGTCAAAGCTGCGCCCACGCGGATTCTCCGAAGCGCCACCTCTCGCGGCGGGTTAAACCGCCAGGAAGGTCCGAACCACGCGGGGGAAGAAGGGCAACGCGTGGAGCGCCGGAGAGACTCCTTGTGAATGATGAGGGTGTCACTCTGCGACAACTGGAGCAGGGGTAGCGGCCCAGTTACCCTCTGGGGATGGCAGGCCGCGTCAGCGTCAGTGTGGGCAGGTGTTGAACGTCTATTCCACAGAACTCGCACGGGACACGGAAAAGAGTTCACAATTGCGATGCACATCGCAGGTCAAGTCGAGCGACTTGGCGACGCGTCGGAGTTCCCGGCTGCCTGTGGTGGAGTCTGTGTACAGGTGAAGGTACGACGGCGGGGTTTTGCGTATCGAGGCTCTAATGAGGATAACCCATCCCGGATGGCCAGAAGTTCCTGCCATGATTGAGGGAAGAGGTGCCTCGGTGAGGTATGAGCAGGTCTGCTGCAATTCTGGATGAGTGGGGAACACAAGGCTGGTGTGTAGGAGATTTGGGGCCATGCCTGCGTCGACGTACACTTGCATTGCCTTGGCTGTGCCATCCGACTTCCGAGGGAAAGGGTTGGGCTGCAGTGACTGATTATGAAAACGGCGTATCCGGGTCAGTGGCGGTTGTCTGTGCATTGGCTTCGGCTCCAAGGGGGAAGGTCAGGCGATTTTTGTAATATAACAGGAGGACTTGGAATCGAAGTAGTGGGCCAATGCCGCAGCACCGGGAATTGTTTGAATTTTCAGGTGACGTGCCCTCCTCCGCTGTTCAACAAGCTCGTCGAGGGTGTTCAGCTGGACCTCCTCTTGTAGCGTCGGAATTGGGGTCATACGAGGCAGGCCTGTGATAACTCGCATAGCCTCTCGGTTTACACTTTCCAGTAGGTCCCAGTCCCTTCGTGTGAGATGCTGAAACTGAGCTTGGTATATCAGCCGGGGTTGCAAGACAGATCGAACTAGGATACGTGCCATGCGACTACAGGCACCGCCGGTCTTTTGTGAGATCCGTCGGAAGAGATTAAGCGTATTGGAGGCTTTGCCGCGCACGCAGCGGATCCATGGAGCAGCGGACCCAGAAGGCGTCTATTTCTACTCCAAGCACTCGCATTGACGATGCGGGATTGAGGCACGGCCGTTTAAGGCCAAGGAGAGGGGCGTCTGGGAAAGACGACGTCGGCCCCACCTATTGTGATCGACATGAAGGTCGTCTTTGCAGCCGAAAGTGTCAATCCATCTTGGCACACCAATCGCCGTTTTTGTCTAGGGCCGCCTGGAGGCCTGCTTGCTGTCTGTTCACATCTGCATGTACTGACCAGACTGTAATGTCGTCGGCGTAGATTAGAAAGAAAATGTCCGGAATGGTAGCTAACTGCCAAGCGAGGGGAAGGAGTGCCACATTAAACAACACTGGTGCCAACACAGAGCCCTGGGGTACGCCCCGCTCTGAGGTAAATGCCCTACACTTCCTTGCCGATTCGTATAGAAAAGGTACGACTGTCGAGGAAAGACCGCACCAAGTTGCAGACCATGACTGGAACTTTCAGCTGGCGTAAGATGGTAAGGATCGCTGAGTGACTGACATGGTCATAAGCCTTTAGGACGTCCATGGTTAGGAGCGTTCGTATGCTGCGAGCTCTGCCACCCAAAAGTACCATGTTCGAAAGATGTTCCAGGCCATCTTCTGTACCGAGGTGTTGGCGGAAGCCTATCTGAGCTGGGATGTACCACAGGTAGCGCTCAAGCCACCAGGACAGGCGAGTAGCGAGCATACGCTCCAGCAGCTTGCAGATAGTGCATGTCAATGCAATCGGCCTAAGGTTACTCATGCGGTCTACTGGCTTGCCTGGTTTTGGTATCGGCACCACTTCCGCATGTTTCCAGGAAGCTGGGAGCTCCCCTGAGGCCCAGATGGCGTTGATTGAGTCAAGCATCCACTGAAGAGCTGGGCCATCAGCGTTCTTGAACACTTCATAGGTGATACCATCTGGTCCCCGGAGCTGTGCGCAACTTTGCCTGGTCGATGGGCGGCCACAAATTTCGCCATTGTAAAGGCCCCTTGTATGCCATCAATGTCCACCTGAGTTGGGCACGCACCTGCTTCAGGAGGGAGGTAAAGTTGGCCGATGAATTGTGGTGAGCCTGGTCCAACGCCGGGAAGAATGCTTTGGCTAACTCTGGGGCAAATTGTTTTGGCGTTTTCCCAGTGGCAAGGCACGCACTAGTGGCAGGGTCCGGAGGTCGTGCACCAGCTTCCATGCTGCGGAATGTCCGCCAGATGGAAGATGTCGTTGAGGACGGTCCAATGGACGCACACCAATCTAACCACCTTTGTCTAGAAAGGCGCTTCTCGTGGCGGCGGGCAGCGGCTGTGGCACGATTTAAAGAAGCTCGCAATTCTGGAGATCCTGGATACCGGTTCACAGCCCGTTCAGCACGACGACGAGCTGCCCATAATCGAAGGAGATGCAGGTCAGGAACTGGCCTAGACTCGTCCACCCAAGCTGTCCGCGTTGCGTCCTTAAGGGCGGCGCATAAAATAGACACTGCATCGCATAGGGTTCCAGGTAGGGAGCTAACACCCTCCTAAACAAGTCCCAGTCAGTCACACGACAGCGGCGCCGTAGGCATCGTTGGGACCCTGGAGCTAAACCAAGACGTAAGGGATAGTGGTCACTGCCCCAACAGCCCGGCTCACGGTCCCATGAGACCGGAGTTGCGCCTGTCCACCAGGAAAGGTCTGGGGCATAGGGGGGCGCGCGAGGATGATCCCAGCGACGTGTCGATATGTGCGGAGCATTGAGTAGCACAAACTGCTGGCTTGTAAATGTATCTAAGACTGCCATACTACGCGCACTGGACGAAGGGTAACCCCATGCCTCATGAGGCGCATTAAAGTCCCCACCGACTAGCACAGGTCGTCCGGGGTACGTGCGGCGAAGGTGAGCAAGCCAGCCCATTCGCAGTCGGGGTGCACTGCCACTGTACGGACGCACGTAGCACGACACCAGGATCACGTCTGTACGGGGTAGGCGAACCAATACAGCAACCACTTCCTGCCACGCACTGCACCAAGACACCAACGGCATTTGAGTCTGGGGGTAACAGGTGGCTACGTACACAGCCACTTTACCAGGTGGACCAGATGCATTGCTGCAACGGCGGTCCGGAATGGTAGGTGAAGAGTACGCAGTGAATCCCTTAATGCGTGGCATTGAGTTTGTCTCCTGCAAGAGCAGAGCCTACGCTTGAAGTGTGCCCATGCGGAGACGAGACTGCAGCTCCCCTACCTTGGTCGCGAGACCTCTGCAGTTCCACTGGAGTACACTCTTGTGTCGTAGCGGGCTTGGGGAAGCATTCGCACCTTGAGGGGCCACTGAAGCCATCATGGACGTAGGTGCGCCACGAGAACCGTCGCCAGATGTTGCAGTTGCTCCGCTACGAAAGTAAGAAGTTCTGTGGCCGTAAGGTTAGAAGAATCAGGATGTAATTCCTGAAGCGGCGCTGAAGTGGCAGGTGGAGGAGCAGGTGCATCGTGGTGCTGTCCCCGTTGCGCAAAGGTCGCGCGACGTTGCACTGATGTGGCAGTTGTTGAAAAAGGTTTTTCCTGGTGCTTCGCCCGTTGCGCTAAGGTTGCACGACGTTGCCGGATACGCTTCATTTCTGCTTCTAGCTCCGCCAAACGGTGGTCCAAAGCAGCCACGCTATCCGCGCAATCCGTAGTTGAAGGCAATGGTTCCTTGCGGGTATTGTATGGTGGTTGACGTCGCCGCTTCACCGCAGTAGCGTAGGTGTGGTCGCCGAGCGGTTGGCTCCCATTTGGCTCCGTAGATTCGTCACATTCCTGTTGTTTTGCTAATACTTCATACCTGTTCGACAGTGCTAACATATTGCCAGTGTCTGCCGCAGCTTTGTTTTGGCGCGTTTGTCGACGGTTTTCCCGCAGTTTCTCTGTTGCGCGGTACTTTGTTGGGCACTTCGCAGACGTTATGTCGTGGTCGTTGCTGCGACACAATGAGCAGCGATATTCTGGCGTTGTCGGGGCTTCCATGTCGGCGTCCTTTGGAGGAGTCGGACAAGAGGCCTTCATATGTCCAGGACGTAAACACTGGTAGCAGAATATCACGGACGGCCGGTACGGGCGAACCCGAAGGATACACCCAAAGTAGTAAAGGCAGGAAGGTGGTTCCGAAGGCCCACTTAAGGTGACAGGCATGTACGGCTGCGCCCTAGGTATCGCGCCGACACCACCTTATGAGTTGGACAGGTGAGGTCCGCACTTAGAGTCGCTTGATCCTGCCCGACATCTACTCCACTCACAACGTACCTTTTGAGGTCGGTTCCGTAGGTGAAGTAGGCTTGGACTGGGAGGGTAAATGTTCCTGCGACCGGTATCGATTGGAGGGTCTGCAGTTTGGCGGTGGCTTCCAGGGTAGGCACCCACACAGAGATCGTGTTGGTGGGGCGGTGGTAAGTGTAGCCACTAAACCCTGTGGTGCCGAAACAAGCATCAAGAGTGCGTTGCATGACTTGATTTGGCAGTTTTGACATATCGTAGGCGCAGCGTGGCTTGACAACCACCTTGTACGACCCTGCAGATGTCGATGTCAGGATACCAGTTAAAGGGAGAGTCGGACACTGGCGCTTGGCGCTGCAATCTTGGGATGTCAGGTCAGGTGCTGGTACCGAAGGGCGTTGCATCGCCCTCTTGGGAGGCGGCGTAGTAGCAGGAACCGTAGGCGTACCTCGTAGCTGGCCGGAATTCAACGAGACACAATCCATTGCTGTCGAGGACTCCGGGGCCCCTCCCGGCGTCGATGAGTCATAGTCCATAGGCGAGCCCTGTTCCGCCGGTAGAGGAGTCAACAAGGGCGGCGCAAGCCCACGTGCGCCCGCCCGCGTGCCATGCCAGAGCAGCCAGCTCGAGAACTGGTAGCACTTGCAGCAGCGGCAGACATCGGGCGGCGTTCGCGGATCTTGAAGCGGCGAGTTAGGCCTAGCCGCCGAGCGACCGGCAAAGCATTCGTTGCAGAAGGCGGTGGGCGCCGAAGCGCCCTCCGAGGTACCGGTTTCGAAGCCAGGAGCACTCAGAACGTTGATGGTGTCCGTTCTCGTGCACAAGGAGTTGCATGGGCGCAGGAAAGTCGATGCAAAAGGGAGCAGCACAGAGACACGTCCACACGCTCACAGCGCTCACAGCGCCCCCCATTAATTTCCTAAAGCGGCACTGAAGCGATTTGTAAGCCTTGCGGGATTACGTCCGCGAATTGTATCCTGGAGTCTCTAGGCCATGATTCGACCACACTCGCGGTGTTTACGCGACTTTATTCAGTAGAAAAATCACTTCTAAAGTGCTGTCTACCTCTGTGCATCCTCCGTGCTGATTTCCTATGACATTTCATATGACGCTCAAACAAGATGGCTCGGCTTAACTGCGCTACTTTATGGCTCCCCGAACATCCGACAGAATCAGTCGGCTCAGCGTTAGTCGGCCGGCCACCGGCGGGTCTTCGCAACTCGTTCGCTCAGTTGAAACTAAGCCACGACAAGAATTTTGCATGGAATATGTGCTTTTAGTTTGTTAGTTTGTCGACTGTATCAAGCTCTAAATACAGTCGCTCTAAATCCAGGCTGTACTCTGAAGCAGACCACATCTTCACAGATGGCTCCTGGACACATGAGCGCAGTTGCTCCGGAATATTTATTCCCTTTACTGGCCACACGTTCTCCTATCGCCTCGAGAGTGCGACATCACCGATGACCGCCGAGCTTCACGCCATCAAGGAAGCTATACGCTACATTTTACGCCAGCAGCCGAAGTAATGGACTGCTTTCACAGATTCGAAGGCGGCTCTCCAAAGCCTGCAACGCAGCGACTGCTTCACCATTCATGAACATGCCTGTCGTGACATCACATACCTGCACCTCCTTTCCAACGACGCTGGACACCGAGCAGTGTTTCAGTGGCTTCCCGGTCACTGTGCTGTTCTAGGAAATGAGAAGGCGGATGCTGCTGCTCGACGGGGCCTGGAAATGCGCAATGTGAGGAAGATTTCTTTCACTAAGCGTGATGCTACGGCTATGGCGAACGCGCTCGTTTTAATGGAACGGAACCGTCTCTGGTCCCTTCCAGATCACCACCACGCCTTCCTACGCCACATAGACCCAGAGCTTAGGATGAGACTGCCAGAGGTACTTCCGCGCCGATTGGAATCGTTATACCACCGACTTTGTCTCAACGCAGCGCTGACGAAGTCATACCTTTTTCGACTTGGTGTCACAACAAACCCTTACTGCGACAACTGCGGGTCGCCGGAAATCGTGAAGCATTTGTTGCTGGAATGCTCCACATACATACACGCAAGGTGCAGTCTTATGCAGAAAATAGAGCGCCTCGGCCCAGGACCAATGACCTTCAAAGTATTTCTTGTTCCATGGCCATCTCCACCAGCTCAACGCAAAGTACTGGAGGCGTTGTTCGACTATCTGGACGAGATTGACGTGATTTCAGTGATTTAGAGTTTACAAGACAGACTTTTTGATGCCACTACTCACAAACTGAACGTCATTTTTTTATTTTTCTGTCTTATTTTATTTCTTCTCTTTCTTCTCCTTTCTTCTGCCCTGTAATCTATGGGCCCTTTTCTTTCCCCCTCACCCTTCCCCCGCCAAGTAGCATGTCGGTGTCGCGATTCCGGCAAACACCTCGGCTTTCTCTTCTAATAAAGAGCCTTCTCTCTCTCTCTCTCTCTCTCTCTCTCTCTCTCTCTCTCTCTCTCTCTCTCTCTCTCTCTCTCTCTCTCTCTCTCTCTCTCTCTCTCTCTCTCTCTCTCTCTCTCTCTGTCTAAATCCAGGTAGTGCCACGCGACCGCACATGCGACGCTTCGCTGACTGCTACGCTATTAGAAAAAACTGAGTTCAATTAAAGGTGAGATAAGTCAGCGAAATTATTATAGAGACTAAGAGAAAGGGATAAATATCAACTTTAACTTTTATGGCACAGCGTAGCACTAAAGTTTGGGAAGCACTTTCTGCACTGGGTGAACTAGCACAGTGGTCAGGAGCACTACCACACATTTGCGATTGCTTTTCTGCCTAAGGAATGCATCCCCAGAAATGAGATATTTGTGGAAATTTGTGGGACGCTTACTGCACGAGCGTTATTCAAGAAATAGTCATCTAGGCTGCTTGGAGTGTTAAAACTAAATAAAAAATCCCTTGGCCATCTCCACCAACGTGATACCAGGGAAGGGACGAAGCACGCAGTGTAAAGGGTATTCTTGGTGCCTCGGCATTTTTGCCCACGGAGATGAAACCGTTGGGGGGTAGGGTATACAGCTTTGCTGTAAACGCCTCGTGTCTTTGAAGCACGCAGTGTTCTAGTGCGAGGCGTAAACGAGTGTCCAGTAAAAAACAATACATATATTCACTCTATGTCTCTCTCCCTCCCTCTCTCTGTCTGTTTCTCTATGTCTCTCGCTCTCTTTTCTCGACGACCCAGAGAGAGACCCTTGAGAAATGACGAGGCCTAACGCAAGACGGCCCCACCGCACTGAGTGACGACATAAATTGGAGATTAATTCCAAGCCACCATCTATTCGTAAGCTGATTTTCCTCTAAAAGGCCTTATCGAAAGATGTGCTGCTCTGATTGTCCTGACCGCGAAATTGAACAGTCTGGTGGCCTGGATCATTTAAAGGAGGGATTTGACAGCGCAGATGAACTCGAACACTATCCGGTGGACCACACTCCAGATGGACCGGTTGTTTCCAGAGACACAACAAAACTTTCTCGCGAAGACATCTGAAAAATAGCCCTGGGACACATTGGTATAAAAAAGCGATTTGGCAGTGCTGACCAGCGACTCTCTCGACAGAAAATTTTGTTGCGTCTTTCAAAAAATTCATTAGGAGGCGCAGGTATACCGAAGATTGATTGATTGATTTGATTTGATTATGACGTTTAACGCGCAGACACTACGCAGGCAATGAGCCTCGTCATAGTGAGGGCGCCGGATTAATTTCGACCACCTGGGGATCTTTAACGGGCACCGAAATCTCAAGCACAATGGCGTTTTCGCTTTTCGCCTCCATCAGAAAGGTGCTTCCCTCGTAGAAGAAATGAATGCAGCAATTGGCGAATTGTAGGTAGCCGTTTCTGATGCTCGTACAGACGAGTTTTCAACGGCTTTCCTGGCGCAAGATACTGCGAACGGTGAACTACATCGATTACATCCAGCAAAGATTACTAGTGATCACAGCTCCGACGTCGTGGACTCACCCTAAGAAACAAACGTCGGATTCGGGCTACATCGACGTAGCGCTTTTTGCAGCGCTCTGCGCCTGGCTCCGCGCGATTTGAGTAGGAATAAAACAATTAATATTAGTATTCACTTCTATCCCTTTATATTATATGCACTGGTTCAATTACTATGGTTTCCAAGCCAGCCTTAACGGCGGGACACCTCCATACGTGTGCTTTGAAGAGAAGGGCATTTACGAGACCGATTGCCTTGTGGCCGGGCAAACGTCAAGGTAGTTTACACTTTCTTTCTGTAACTGTGAGCTTTGCGCCTTCGGTTTCGGTGAGCAACACTGTGACAGCATGCGATCCTGAGGGCCGAAGCCAAAATTTCATGGTTGTACTGGTCATTTTATCAACAGCCAAAGTTATTCAACCACCCATCAGCCCAAGCTACAAACTATCCCCCTTTCCGCCTCCCATTTTACCACCCGCGTGGAATAACGGCTGGAACCGATAATTAAAAAAAATGGCAGTGTTAACGTCAGCCTGTGTTTGTCAACGCTTAAGTATTCTTTCCTGGGTGCCTCAAAAATCGTGTTCTCAAGAAACCACAAACGGGTGACTAGTTGCCTCAAATAGGGGTGCGTCAGAACGAGTCCTCAAGCACAGACGCATTTGCGACACGCTCAAGCAGTTATGATTTGGAGAGGGGTGCAAGAAAGTGCAAAATTAAACAGCAAAGTCAGCCAGCGCCCCCGTCTAACGATGACGATTGTTGAAGGCGAAGGTTTCTTCGTGCGAAATTGAATGGGAACTGGTCAAAGTCAAAGACGCTGCGATCAAAAGACTAAACGGTGTCCAGGACGAATTCAAAGCTCAACTAGTCAAAGTTTAAATCCAGAAGGCAACCAAGAAAACCCACTCGACAAAGCTTTGCGACAAACCTTCATCGTCGTTAGACGGAGGAGGGCATGATTTTTCAAGCGTAGGTGGCAGCTTGTAAACTTCGACCGTAGCATTCAGTTATGAAAGCGAGGGCAGGTTTTGGGCACGCTTCTGTCTCGCGTCGTTGAGCCACGCAGGGATTGTGTTTTTGAAAAGCAATTAGCCAACTAGTCAGCAGCCATTGCAGTTCTTGTAAAGCAATGCTATTTCACGACAAGCAATAACGTTCTACTATCATGCGGTGTTTATTCTGTAAACGATTTCCAGTGAGTGTAAAAGGCGTATTTCTGTGAAATTAAACAAGCTCCTACTGAAGTTACTGAGGTTAAGGAGCGTCGCCCAGCACAATTTCTGTTTTTGGTGTAAATCTTAAAAGGCACCCCCCAACTTAGTGTTTTGCTTGTGCACGACACCGTTTCGTCATCAACTGCCAAAGGCCAGTGCTGCAGCATTCCTGGATCGGCTGCACCCACCAGCTTTCTAGGAGAATTTAGCTGCAGGATGTGCCTGGATACGCTAAGCTGCATACAGGCATGAAAAATTTGCTCGAAGGAAAGGACTTGCAATAGACCTTTCCAGAAACTGCAGCGCCGCTCCTTCCCCTGGCGGGCCTGCGCAAGGCGTCATGGGAACTGCGTGCGCGCGCGGTGCGAGCGGCGACGGGGTGGTCGTATTCATAAATGCGGTTAGCGCAATCACCGAGGACGTATCAAGATTCGCCAATGCCTTGTTTGTTATTTGATCTGGTCCGGGAGTGGTGTTCCGGCGAATTTTTGCAAGTGCTGCCTTGACCTCGAAGATTTGAATGTCGTTGTCCAAATTGGGGTTGGGCTCTCCTGTGTAGGTCGGGAAGGGTGGAGTGGAAGATTTTGGTATATACCTTGTTTGCAGTTCTTGAAAGAGGTCGTCCTGCGTACCGGGGAACGAATGCATAACAGGGGCCATTACTCTGGTGGACTCACCCTTGCTTTTTGTCGGGTCTATAAGGTACCACAACAACCTCCATGCCTTGGAGGTCACAGAGTGAGAGCCAATTTTCTCGACTGAGCTGCACTGCGTACCGGGCCGCTTCTTCCGTAAGCGAGGCAATGCGTCTCTTTAATTTCCGGTTATATCGCTGTCGCTTCCAACGACGCATGAGACTCCTCCGGGCCTCCCACATGTGAAGTAGCCTGGGGTCGACGTGCGGTATTTGCGTCGTGAGGTGAACCTTCTTCGTCGTGGCTTTAATGTCCGCCCTGACTTCGCTCGCCCATTCCTCTATACTTTCAATTTCTTTCGGAGACTGAGTCTCCCGACGCTCTCGAAATTTGCTCCAGTCTGTGAGTTTCGCTTCCCCGACATAAGCACTGTAATCGTCCGCAAGGAGTATACGGTGGAGATTATGTCGTGGTCACTGCCCAGGTTCTCTCCAGTGTTACACCGTCGAACTTGGTTAATGTTTAGAATGAGCGTGAGGTCGGGGCACGTATCTCTGGTCACGTTGTTGCCCGTTCTCGTAGGTACCGACGGGTCAGTCACTAGCGTGAGATCTGCCTCCTCGATGGCGAGATTGAGTTCTGTGCCCCTGCCATTCGTGTATCCATAACCCCACAGGGGGTGTGCGGCATTAAAGTCCCCGACCACAATAAGCGGGTTACCTGCCGATTTGGTGACCGCCTGTTTAATAATAGAATGGATTTCAGACGTCTTGTGCTTTGGTCTGCAGTACATGTTTAGTATGAAGAGACTGTTGGCCTTCCCCGCGTTTCTCGGTATCAGTTCTGACAAGATTCCTACTTGCTCTTGCTGAATTAGGGCGTGTTGAATCGCAGTTATGCTTTTCTGTATGAGGGTGCTTGAATTATGTATTTCGGTGCCCCCGTGTGTAACATAGCGCGGTAGCTTTGCTGGCGCGTTTGTCTCTTGAAGTGCAATGACATCAGGCATTCCGCAGCCGGACCCCATGTACTGCATTAGAGATGCGATTTTGGGTTTTATGCTCCTGCAGTTCCACTGCCATAGTGTTAGCTCCTGCCTCCTCTTGCATTCATTTGCCATGGTTGGCGATGTCGGAGTTGTCCTGAGTTTTAGTGAAACGTACGTGGTTAAGGTACCGTGTATTTTTAATGGACCAGAAAAAGAATTCCCCCTGACACTCCGCGTGTGTTTGCAGCGGCGCCTCAAAAAGAACATCCCGGTATGTGACCTATTAGCAGGCGGTCCCCACACCGATCTTAATATTTGCACCTCAAGCGTGTATATTATTGTCTCTTCACTTGGATATGTATCTTGAGCATGTTGCAAGATCAGTACATTCAGCGCAAAGGCATGTGCGTGCATGAACCTACGTGTCTTTCCTGTATGAATGACGTACCACCGTCCATCATCCCTTCTCCTACAAATATAGAGTAACACTTTGCCCACCAAACATCTCACACATAGCTTCCAAAATTCACCGGGCACCCCAACTGCTCCTTCTGCGAAGCTTACCGCAACATCTTGCACGCATTACGGGCATGTGATCGGCACCCAATGTTGACCCCCACCCCAATTCAACTTTTTCATCCTCGTCTGACCCTAGCGTAGCGACGTAGGTCAAGCTGAAGTCGACGGGGGAGGAAGAAGCATTGGCACAGGCTTCCAAAGAAGGACCTTTCGACGAAGGGATTATTCGTTTTGTAAAAATGAAGGAGGTATCACCTAGTAAAAAGGTCCCTGTTCATTCATGGACTCTGAGCTATCATCGCGTCTCTGACATGTCTGAGAAATGACCGTCATCGTCCGACTGGCCTGCAAAGACGACTTTGCAGGCCAGTCGGATATTGGCTAGGATGTTATGGAAGTCTGGTCGGAACCCTGTCCTGGAGCAGGTTCGGAGGATGTCTGCTGAGACGGCGCCGTCCTCAACAGGCCATAAGAGGCCAGCAGAACAGGGGAGAGAGGGAATATCCTGACATGGTGCCAGGCGGTAAACCAAGAACCGAGTCTGGGTGCAGCCCTTGTAGCACTGCGCCAGCAGCAGAATCCATGTCCTAGGGCTGATTCAACGTCTAAGAATCGGTACGCAAAACGTGTAGACTGGCTGCAACAAGACGAAATCGTAGCCGGCCGAGCGCGCGGTTTAGATAAGCAGAAACCCTCCGCACCGCAGTATTACAGTTGGTTCACTGATACGACTCAGCACTTTTGACTGGCGCCAGGCGTAGAAACGTCCCTGCTATAGTCGAAAAATAACCGGTCGGGTGCGGCAAAATAGGGGAAGGGTGGCTTAGGAGCAGCCTTATCTTTTACTTCGAAGGCGTTTGCCGGGGCCGTCCGTGCCTTCTTCCTTCAAGTCGTCCTATTGCGCACGGTAATCACGGTGGCGATAAGATTGATATCTCCCTCCTGGGCAGCGTTTAATCTGCTGAACCAAGCCCAATCATTCCGATCGCTTGGGGAGTGCTGCGGAGAAAGCGGCTATAAAGTAACTTTTCGTCTTCAGTATTTGGACCGGCTGCCACCTCGGTCTGTGTGTTTCTCGTGACTACATAAGCAGTAAAATTATTCAGCGCTATGGTGAAAATAGACGGCGCGTCTACTGGAAAGCTGCATTGAGCGGGCAGAGGGACGTTTCGGGGCCGACGCCAGTTCCCGCTTCGAAGATAAGCTCAGCCATTCCTTGTGTGCACTTCTTAGTGCGAAGACGCCCTGTTCGTGAAACTTCTGGAGGACGGGTGAGTTTTCCCCTAATAATTAGGGCGGACAGTTGGGCCAATTGGTTTCCGCATAACTGACACCTAATTTCGTAGGGCCAAGAAAAGACGGGGAAGCACAAGAGAACGTGACGGAGCAGGAGCGCAATTGTGAGCTCGGCAGGTACTTTCATTTTTGTCCATTTCATGTCCGTTTCAAACTGTCTGAGTATAAGCGAGCCCTGGTTGGCTGAAAGCAAGCGACCGTGTGTGACCCAGCACCAGGAGGACGGTGCTTCTGTTTCCGTTCTGCTTCTGATTCGCGCCGTATATCCGAAAACCAAACGTTAGGCCTACGGAGTGCACACACGAGGGTAGCTGTGGGTATTCTAGAAAAGTGGCGAGTACCTCCGGAGTACCTTATACTCGCAGTGGGGGATTGGCAAACCAAAAAATTCATCACGAGAAAACTTCGCGTTCAACCATCGTCGTCGTTAGGCGGAGGGGTGCAATATTTTTTTGAAAGGTCCCGCATCCTACCTTCTTGCTTTGCTATCAGACTGCTTACATGTCACAAAAAATGTTTTCCTGGCAACACCTCCTGACCCTTCTTAGCCTCCACAGCCGACGTTAAAATCTCATGTGTATACCAGGGTGGATTTTCTCTTTGGAGTTTCGGCAAATCTTTATTCCTTCTTTTCGTTTTCCGTATTTGGATTGTACACCCCCATTCCCTCTTACCATCACCCGAATAATATTGGATATTGTAGCGTAACAAAAACAGCCTGAAGTGGCAACAGAGACGGAAGAAGTCGAATTTGTGCCTGGACTACTAAAACTAAAAAATCGGCGCGTATCTGCTCGCTTCGCTTCAAATGTTGTCGAATTACGGTAGTCTTTTGCCGCCCCTGCCCCGTAACTGCCACTCGCCTCTCCCCATCGACACTAACGTTGTTCCCGACCTGTCTATAGGTCCTCCCATAATAAACGCCGTGAGGGTTCGCTCAATTTCATTCAATTTTCGCGCCTTTGCACTGCTGGCGAGCCATCTGTGGGGACTTTTTGTTACTTGTACTTGGCACCTAGGTATCCAAGCTAAAGCCCGAGCCCTGTACGAATTTGGTGGCTAAATTATGGCGATTAGGTCGTCTCGTCTTCACTGGTGGTACCAGTGAAATGGCTCATGCTCACTCAGGGGGTTGGCCAGGAAATGGGTGCCTTACCGAAACAAATTATGTAATTTTTGTAGGGAAAGAAAAAAAAATATATAAATATTAGAATGAAGTAGCATAGATGACTACAGAAATAAAAGTAAGGAGATTATAGAAAGAAACAAAAAAAGGTAAAAACGAACACCACTAAATGAAAATTGGAAGTAAGAATCACGAAGAAAGAATGTGGTACAGACGAAACAGTGAGCTAGGCACTGATATATTTGGCAAGGAAATCCAGCATGGCCAAATGATATCTAACACGGCGGACGGCCTGATTCAAGGATGAATGAGTGTATCGCACGGCAAAGGTCCCCGTGGCAGAATTTAAGTTCCTTCGCCCCAAATCACGAATTAAGTGCAGCAGACAGCGGGAGGTTTAGCCGGCTGCATGTGCTTTCTAAGTAGCTTCGTCTTATAGAGGAGAACCGTCGGCAGGAGAAGAAGAAATGGTCGATCATTTCTGGTTTTAGATGCGACGCTGAGAGCATCTCTTGTCGGCGGCCCTGTCCTTCCTGCGTGCGTCCGTCGTCGTCGTCGGCGTCCGCACTCTCCTCCGCTCACCCCCTCTCCTCTCCGATAGCGAACACTCTCTCGCGAGGGGCATGCGATTGGATTGGATTGGCTTGGCTTGGCTTGGCTTGGATTGGATTTAGATTGGATTGGATTAAAGTGGATTGTGTTTGATTGTGTTGCGTCATAGCCGCGGCAGACACACTGGCGCCGGCGCGTGCCCAGGTGAGAGCGAACACTCTCTCTCTCAACATGTGCGGGTGTGCGGCCCAGCGCGCTCTCACTCCGCCGGTGGGCGGCGCTGCGTGCGGTGCTGCGCATGTGCAGTACTCTCCCTCTCCGCGGTCTCCTCTCCTTCGGGCGCGCTGCGCATATAACCGGTGTGCCGCTCTCTGGCGGCCTTTCGGTCGACGGTCGCTCTGCGAGTGCGCTTGAATCCTCCTCAGCGTCGCATCACACCAGGGCTCCCGCGAGGGGAGGTGGGCGTAATTTTTTTTTGCAGAATGCGCATATCGGTGACGGGGCCAGATTAGAACGATGCAAGTAATAATTTAAATTTGGTATGCCCCAGCGAAGCTAGTGAGGGTGACTTCGCAAGCTCGCGACTGGCTTATGCTCACTCCCGTGAGTACCGGAGATGCTCGAGCTCCGAGTCTTCGTAAGCAGATTCAGGCATACTTTGAAGTAAGCACAGCCTACGAAAGCGAGCAGAAGTTATGAGGGTAATGGGCGGCAGAACCTCCACTACTGGACCGCCCAATGCCATTCCCGCCACAGCATTCACAGATTAATTAAGCCAGATACCTTCATGTCCAGGTACCCAGACCAAACGAATTTCACGAAGGGACGAAAGCGATAAAGAAGAAAGGGCTCGACGTAGGGCGGATGAAGTTGAGGAAGTAAGTGCAGAACAGACCAAAAATGATTCCGTGAGAATTAGCGCCTGTCGTTTCGAGGAACCAAGCTTACGAAGGGCCGAGACTATTGCGAGAAATTCTGCGTGGAAAGGCGGTAGTATATTTCCTGCGTATGTTTCCTCCCCGTGCCACTATGGAGATTCTTTCGTCGTCGGCGGCTTCGTGACACATTCTCGAAGAGCATGACGCTCTCGTGTCGATATCCTACGGTGGCGCGTTCGAGGTCAATGCGGACTCCTTAATTTCAGCATTTCGCCTTCCCCAGCCCTCCTGCTCTCTTTGTTTTGCGACCTGGCGTCATCTTTACAAATCGAGATTTTCGATTTGCACTGCCTTGAAAAATGACGGTACTGAAATTCTCTAAACATCACACACGAAAGTTGTTGTTGTTGTTCCTTGATATTGGCGCATACCCAATCAGGGGATCGGCCAAACATCAGTCGTTAATTCGAATGAGATTACTGTCTAGGTGGATAATTCAAAGAAAATTAGAAAAATTTGGAAGCTTTTTTTTACTTGTGATGGAGTAATTGAGTTTGGAATTTGGTCAATATTGAAACAAAAAAAAAAGGAAATAAATAAGAACGAATCTTCTTCTTCTTCTTCTTCGTATTCTTCTTCTTCTTCTTAGAATGGCGCGTAACATTAGAGGGGCGGAATGACCAAGGCTTGTGAACGGGCCATTTACTTTAAACGCGTAGGTTACACTTAGGAGGACTGACTAAAAATACTGTTGTACTCGGTAGCATGGACGGAGTTGGACTCTTCTCGTTTTTGCGGTTGTATATTTGGAATAGCTAAATAATCAAATCGTATTCTTTTTGGCCCATTCGAACCGAGTGTGGTCGCGCCAGTTTCTGTGGGCCATCATCGTCATCATCATCGTGAACGACGACCAATAGGAACATGGAGCGTGTAAGGCGCGCGGGCCAAAGCACGAGGCTACATCCCCCTGAGAATTCGAAGAAGAAGCCTCGAGACCGATCGGAACTCGCTGCCTTGCCCGTTGGACTCCCACGCCTGAGCCCGTCTTCTGAAAGGTATCCTTTTGTCCCGCATACAGCTGCTTCATCGGAAGCTTTGTGGAATAAGGGGCTATTGCGTGATCCGTGTCCCTCCCAACCGGAGCACCAGCGATCGTCTTGGCCGCACCTCTTCAACGTTCCGGCAAGTGGGCGCACTTTTAAACCTTGGTGCTTTATTTTAGGTGCAGAGCGCTTTAGCACTTGTCTTCGCAGCTCGCTGTAATTGTCGATATCAAACGACTGCCGGAATCAGGCGGTGCCGCGAGATGACGGACCCAAGTAGAGCCCGGCGTACCGTCGTAGCGCGTCCCGCAGAGGCTTTGAAAACCAAGCGGTTTAAATAGTCATAACTCATAACCGCTCGAAACTCGTGAAACGTTAGCGTGTGTCATACATCTCCCCGTTGTTTAGCGCAGAAACAAAAAAGCTCCAGGTACATTTGACGCATAATATATCTAATTAAACTGCAGCACCCGCGTTCATTTGGTTCGGTACGCTCGTTGGGTTGGTTTTTACGATAGTAAGCGATAAAAGTGGCAGTGCAACCCAGTTACGTGCGGGAGGGAAAGCAAGCATAAAAAGAAAACAACTTCCGCTGGCGCTGTTTCAGGCAGGGGGCGCGCGAGCACTACGGAGGCGGCAAATTTAAATTGCTTTGGGTGGCAGCAGTGAGCGGGTAACGGCGCTACAGCCCATTATGGCGAATCACTTTCTCTGCATTTCTGTCAGCTTTGGGCTTTTATTTTATATTATAGCCCTTTAGCTTTATGTCAGCTTCCACGTTGAGTGGAACGGTTTTAATTTTGTTCTCCAGAATGAGTTCTCGATGATTCGCGGAGCTTCCCGTGCTTAGAGAGGGAGAGAGACAGCTTGACTGTGGTGTGTAATGAAGCTGGCAAGGGTGGCCCGGCAAGTACGCCTATGCTTCACCTCACGAGCGGGTTGCAGCACGGTCGAGCACGCCGCGGTGGTGTCCCTGTGCGTAGCCATGCAGTGCTTCAGCAGCACGTTGTGTTCCTTGGATTCACCAACAAATTCGACATTGTTGGGCAAGCTGATGTAATTGAAGACTAATTGGGAAGCTTTAGCTCTGCAATTTGTTTTTTTTTTACCTTCCGCACAGGTAACGTATGCCGCACTGGGCACTTTATTATGTCAGAGAGTCTAATATCCCGACAACAGTGAGAATTACTAGTATACAGGCAACCGTGAGAATTACCGTCAGGAATTTCTCACGGCAGTCGCCTCTGACTGTCTAAGCACGCCCCCAGGAGATTATATGGGAAAAATATTTCCTAACAACTCATTCGTTACGGATGCTCCTGTGGCGCTGTTATAGCATTTGATTTTAAACGAGGAGGCTGGGGTTGGAGTCCGGCATGGCCTAAGTTTTTTTCTTTTTTAACTTTCGAATTTTTTAAAGTTTCCGCTCATGGTGATTTTGTTAATGCTTTTCTATCCTGGTTATTAATATATCAGAAGATCGACGCACAGCACTTGTAGAATAGGTTGGATTAAGTTGTGTCTTTGGGCTGGGTTAGGCTAGGATTGTTGCAGTTGGGCTGGATTTGGGTAGGTAATGATACGTTACGTTGGGATACGTTAGGGTAGGTTTTGTCAGGTTTCGTTGGGAGGTAATATCATTCAGCAAATTTTAGGCCAACCAGGTTTTATGGAAACTGCCGTGAGGATTTCACGTAGGTTATTCTCACGGTTGCCGTGAGATTAGACGCAGCTTTATTTTATTAGCGGAAATAGGCTGGCCAAGTAACGGGTCGCGTGGGCCCTTCCTACAGTCTTCCTTCCTCTATGCTTGTAAGCACTTGCCCCTGGTACTCACTGTACACGTCATATTTCCTTTTGGTTTCCTCGACATTTTGGTAGTTTAACGCGCCGACGTTACACCTCGGCTGTGCAGGGCGGTGGACTAGTGTTGACCACCTGCAGGGGGTGTGTTTATGTTGCGCCGATATCTCGACACGCAGGCGTTTTATCTTTTTACCTCCATCTCAGAGGTAGCCACCGCGGCCGGGTTCAAAACCGAGTCCTTGGCCTCAGCGGCACAACGCCTTAGCCACTGAGCCACAGCATCGGGTCATATTTTGTTTTTAACATCGTTGGTCGCTTCACTTTTCCGGCGTTCGGTATTTCGCTGGATATTCCACAGTTATACTGCCGATGCATATTCGGAGAAAGACTAGACTACATTAGCGCTCATGAAGCGAGCGCGAAGGATTACTCGATGCTACTGCTCGAAACTACAAAGCTTGGCTGCCCAATTTGATGTGCTCCCTTACGTCCAGGCCGAAGACATCGGTAAACAGGCAGGGATGAGCAGTCTCAGCGCTTCCAGTGATGCCTCGGCGGACGAAGCATCGAAAGCTGACGAGCTTCCACTCTTCCGTTCGCTGGTAAGTGTAATGAGAGAAGTTAATGAAGACGGCTAATTTCAGTCATTATCATTCCTAGGACATTTATAGTAACAAAATTCTGACCTTTTCACTCTGCTAAGGAGGGATACCAGCGAAGGTGAAGTTGAGGTGCCGAGCTTCTCGTTTTGTCCTTTTCAGTGCAGAGGATAGTCGTCGGAGCTCGCTCGCTGGACCCAAGTAGACCCACACGGCGTCCCGTCGTAGCGGCTGTCGTTGCGGTGTAACCCCCAGGCTTCGAAAGCCAAGAGGTTTACATAGTAATAAGCGTTCGAAACTCGTGAACCGCTGGCGCTTGTCATACATCTTCCCGCTGTTTATCGAAAAAAAAAACTGCAGGTACATTTGAAGCAAAATATACGTAATTAACCACCATAGCCCGCGTTCATGTAGTTACAAACGTTTGTTGGGTTGGTTTTTACGATAGCAAGCGAAAAAAAAAAGTGGCAGTGCAACGCGGGCACTGCACGAGGAAAAATAAGCACAATAAGAACAAACTCCCGCTGGCGCAGTTTCAGGCAGGGGGCGCGCGAGCACTGCGAACGGGGACAATTTGAAATGCGTTGGGTGGTGGCACTGAGCGGATACCGGCGCTACAGCCCATTATGGCGAATCACTGCTCTGCACTTCCGACAGGTTTCCAATTGAGTGGAACGCCTTTATTTCCTTTCTCATTTGTTCTACACCTGCTGTGTCTTAAGGCGCGTTGCATGTTACACGACGGCCGGCGGCGCGTGTCGCGCGATCAGGCGCTGTTCACACTTTCCACGAGCGTTGATGCGACTGCGTTTAGCGGAGCTGTTCCACACCCTGTACGACTTCCTTCCTGCTTCCAAAATTGGCACCCAAAGCATGTTTTACACCATTGCGACAAGAACAGGCAGAAATAACTCTAGAACATACGCTACTACTTGAGAGCGCTTAGAGCATTGCGGGTTGCGGGAGGAGCCGAAACTTACGACACCAAGCACAGCCCTTTTGATATTTTGTGGGAGGTAGAAATACACACGTTTATTTCCACGCCACGATACTCGCATCGCATCACGGGCCGCAAATGTTGCTTCTTCCTATAGACGCAAAAGCGCAAAAGTTCTGCATGGATCCTTTGTTTACCGATGGAGGTAAGACAGGGCTGCGAGTCAGCATATCTCGTCCCACAATCGTGCATATAGCCATCTACGAAGTAGTTGTTTTTACAATTCAAACTCCTTTCTGACCACTCATGGGTACCACGCTATTTGTTGATTCCTTCGTTGATTCGTTTGATTAGGCCTGAACCTTTTGCCCACAGAACGCAAGAACCACCAGTCGCTTGCCGGCGGCTGGTGGTCGCCATTTGCAATGCCGGAAGGGAACAAACGCTTGATTACGGTTGCGTCAGCGGTATCTCCGGCCATAATTGCCTACCTGCTTTGGGATGTCAACAAACGACGACAGTATAGGGTCCGAGAGCGATCAGCTGTGCGGGCGCAAAGCGACCAAAAGCGACAGCCGGCTCGTCGTTTTGGGACGTCGCAAACGTCGCGCGGCGTCTGCGATGCGCAAATGGCATCGTGCTTTTACATGATCGCGGAGTGGCTGTGCAAGTGGTCGGGGCGTGGTATTAACGCCCAAAGTTAAACACCTATGCAACGAGACTACCAGGCAATCTTGTGATATCGGGGCGTAATATCCACGCCGCCAACACAGCCCCATAGAAAAGCTCTATCTTATTTCACCTGTCCGCAGACAAAGAACAAGCAAGCAAAAAGGCGCAAGAAGCGGAAAAACTACGGCTGTTTCGAAGGGCTGAAGTTCTTCGACTTGAGCGAAAAGCAGAAGCAGCGCGAGCGAGAAAGGCTTCGAGAAGAACTCAAGGACGTGATCGCGGAGCAAGCGAAAATCGACGAGTACGAGATCAAGACGGAGCCGTTCAGGTACAAGACGCGCGAGAGCTCGATCAGTCCCCACACTCCGCCCGGACGGCCCGAATGGGAGGATGTTCCGCTGCAAGACACGCTCCAGGATGTTACCTTGCCCGGTACTTCCACTAGCGACACCGTATGTGACAGCCCGGAAAAGGCTAAGCGTTTTGTGTATCGCTATGTTGTGTCTAGCGACGACGAAAGCTTGGCACACTCACAGAGGCGGGCACCTCCGCTTCGCAACTGGGGCAGATCGCCCAGCGTTGACTCCGAGGTCGTCAGTCCAGACGCTGGCGCTGGTGGCTGGGACACATCGGATACAGACGGAGGTGATGGGCCGCGTGTGAAGCTTCCAGAAGTACCCACCTCACCGAAATTGGCGCGTACGCTGTCCTCGCTCGATAACGAGGAGGGTTTCGAGGAGCCCAGAGCGAGCGCGGAGGTGGAACTGCCGACATCGGTGACGAAGGAAAACGCCCGAAGGAAGCATACGGAAATCTTAGAGCACGAACGCAGTCTGTACCGCAGCTGGTCAAATCGTCGCAGTTCAAGCGGGGAGTCGACATCGAGCCGAGAAGCCGCCCATGAACGTCGATTTCCGCTCGCCGCACCGAGAAGCCGAGCTTCAGGCGACGCGGGTGAGTTGTCTTGGATACTTAACTTCTGCCTTGCGGTCCCGTTCGTAGTTCGCCATGTTTTGGCTGAACCAGGCGAGCTTGTAGGTATTTGACACTCTCGATTTCGCTACATTGAAACCGGCATTGGGAGCTGTATTACACATCGCTGTTTTTGAACGCTGGTGGGAAGCGTAGCTTAAAATTGTTTTAATAGTTCCTTCAATAGTGCCCCTTGTAGAAACTTAAGTTCCCAGTCCTAGCGCGCTCTTTGAAGTACGTGAGATATCGCGGGGGTGGAAGAAGGGGCAGGTGATGGGTTGGATTACGGGCTCTTGCGGCTGTACTGTCGGTTTAACATGCTCGTAGCATTAACATTGTAGGTAGCTTATTCTTTTATCGCTGCCCTAGTCGTCCCCAGTGTATTAAAGGCTTCGCTTCTGGTTCCCAGCAGACCATCTGCCTCTTCGCACCAGGGAGCTGTCGTCCCGCGGCAACCACCGCAGAAATTCTCCGGCAACGTTGCACTCCACAGCCGGGGATGCTGACGCCGAGGCTCTTCTGGGCCAGCGCGCTACTCCAACGTCCCGCAAGCGCCAAAGTGCCTACTACCTTTCCTCACTCAGTTCAGGATCCGGCAGTTCAAAAGACACTCATCGCAGCAAGGCTGGATCGGCGTTCTCGGTCTGGCACTCGACGCCGGTAGTTGGGCGGCCTCGTGCCACTCCTTCGCCGACAGGAGTGAGCTGTGTGCACGGTTCTTCGAGGCAAATGTTCGCGGCGGGAGCGGACCGCCTGCTGGACGAGAACCTGCGGAGGAGAGCCCTGGACAGGGGAGACATCCGAGTCGAACTCACAATCTCCGAGCCAGGTACCGAGTTAAGCCCCCCGGCGTTGAAGCCATTCGTGAGCGAGAAAGTGTAAAATTCACAGACGAATTCTCGTGCCTCTGACCCCTGGACTAAAGTGCGGGGCAGTACCGTGTTCTTTGTCGTTTATTTGTGCTCACCCCTGTTGGTGAAGTATTGCGGAGGATGCCGCATATTACATGAGGGATGCCAGGACGGAGCGTGATCGGCGGCGTCGCCGACGAAGCAACGCAGATGTAATCGCAGCACTTTCCCTGGAGGCTAAGCACGTGCGACAAAGCAGCGGTGCTGTTAATTGCGATTATACATTTTTAGGAATAATGTTCATTAGCTGTAATATCCGACATGAGTCAAATTTAGTTAAAAAGGATTCAGTGCGGCTGCTTTGGGAAAGGAACAAACTTTGGTAATGGTAAGTTTGTCCGCGCAGTTGGCATATTTTCCTTAAAAGAGCCATGAAGAGAAAATGCAAGTGGTTTTATTCGAAAGATTTCGTGTTTTATAGTGCCCCCAGCGCTTGTCCGGATACAAACGGTGCTTTATTCACTGAGAAATTAAACAATTTAGGTTAAAATTTTGATTTTCCCGCTCAATCGTGCGTTTTCATGGTCCCAAGTGACATCACTGAAACCGACCGCTCTGCAGCCTAGAGTGCCTTCATTCACGCATCCGCCGTACAGGGTAGAGACACGTATACGCTGGCGCCGCCATTTTTGGTTGCTCGCTCGCCGCCGAAGCAAGTCATTGTGTCAAAACCGCGCTAAAATTATCGCCGCAACGCGGTTTACTGAAGAAGTTTGAATCATATTGTCTCGTTTCGCGTTGCTAGGTCTCGTGGGAAACGAAAAGAATAACGCGCTGAGCCCGTTGGCCCAATTGCGGCGGCACGGGACCGTTCTAAGGTTGTCTCCACCCTGTACAGCGGTGTTGGTTTGTTCCCGCGTTTCTTTACGTTCCGTAACCTAGATGGCGCCACCATACCGTGGCAAGCGTTTGGTTTGTTTTTGCCCGCATCTAAACCTGGCTTGTTTTTGTTCTGGGAGAAAATATTCGTTCCCTGAAACAGTGCTCGCTCGACAATGGGGTCACGTAAGACACCGTTGCTTGCGTCAATCGGCCAGTGTCGTCTGAGACAACCCCAAGCCCCATAGTGCTGTGGAGCTAAACCAAAGCATGCTGTGCGCAGTACGAACAGCAGAACGCATCAGTACTTCTATGTTTACATGTGCTTTCGTAACTTCCACTGTTTGTCCCATCATTCTTATTGCTTTGTGAAGAATGTGCCCTAAATTTAAGCGCAAATCGCTCGTTCGTCTAGTTTGTAAGTTCTACCTAATTTGCGTCTGCTTCTGCCAGCCTCCGCCAATCGCAGAGCTTAGCTGATGTGACGACATAGGTTCTGTTGCGGGAAATGAGCTGGTGGGTCGCATGACCATTCCCGTTTTTCCTAATTATGTAGCTTATTTGAGCGAAGTTTACGTTAAAAGTGGTGTCAGTATGATTCTAACGAGACAATCTTTTGAATGAACCAAACTTGTGTTTTCTCTTCATGGCTCCTTTAACTCTTGTTCCGGCATAGCTTTATCGATCCTTGACCGCGCACGCTTAAATCGGCACCCACACGCTCGCGCCTGCGACGCGCCTGAACGCGTCCACGCGCGCTTTGCGAAACGTCGGAGTAGGACGAAGGTGTCCACAACTTATTGGGAGATGTGCGCGTTACCCCGCTTGCGACGGTGTAGACTTCTTCGAGATGGCTGGCCTGCGACTGAAATATTTTGCCATTGGCGGCACTGGAAATTGCCATTGTGACATTTATAAGCGTCCACTCAACACTCGGCGTTAACAAAAATTGGCCGCGTATCTGCTCCTTTCGTTGCAAATGACGTCAAAAGACGATAGTCTTTATCGGCTTTTGCGAAGTAAATGCCTCCCTTCGCTTTACCGCTCACCTCTCATGTTGTTCCTCTTGCGTCGCGCTCTTCCCAAGGTAAAGACGCCATATGTTTGCTTAAATCATTTTAAATTTTGCGCGTTCCACTGCTCCAAACCGGGTGTCTCGATGCGAACGCTGCCGTACGGCGAAGACGCGCGTTAATCGAGGCACCCTACTTCAACGTTTATAGAACCGCGTTTTCCTACTCCACGTGCGTTGCAAGCAGAACGTGGAAACTATCTAGTGGAACCTTGCGTAACTGTTGCCGGTTGATTTCTTAAAATGGCGCCAGAAGCTATAGTGGCGCGGGCGACAGCAGGCGACGGTGGAGTGAATTCTTTTTCTGCAGTTGATCAAGTATTTAATTTCGCAAAAGTCAAGCATGTTTGAATTTTTATAAAGGAACACGGCAAATATCACTTCTGTATTGATTTATTGTCTCATATTTGCGTAATGTCTTGTTCTTCTTCAACAATGTTAACAAGTATGAACATTACACCGGACCAAGACGGGTAGATTTAGCTGTGACTATATAAGACTATTGCGCAGGCATTCTTTTGCTTTGGCCGGGTGGCTGAATCGAGTCACAGACAGACAGACGGACAGACATACAGACATACAGACAGACCAAAATTTCTGGGTTTAAGTAGCCCAAGAAAGACTATCGTCTTTAAAACACATCACTAGCCAATGTGGCCGCACGAGAGGCTACGATGCTGTTACGTACGTCTTGACTTTGAGGTAGTAGGTCATTGTGCGTGCATCCTTTGCCAGAACGGTCCCGGGCATAATAGAGTTTAACACTAATATAAACTGGAGGGAAATCTGTGGCTGCTATTGCGCGGTCGTGGCCGCCACCATGGCAGTGAGCGACGTTCCTCGCCTACTTTGCTGGGTTTTCCGCATGACTTCTTTTCGCTCTTGAAGCAAAATCAACAAGACATGGTAACATGTTTTTTTTGCTCGTGTTGTATGAAGCTTTTAAATAATCGCTGACACAAATTCTTATGGAGCTAAATTTTTATATTAATAAGCTCATTTTAATAGTCTGTTGCACAATATTGTGGCTTTTTTGCAGCCACAGGAAACTTTTCAGGCTGTTCGTTAGTCATGCCAAGGACAAATGGAACATGCCTCCATGGTACAATATGGCAGGCGCGCTGAAGCACGGCTCTCCTGGACACTGGCACCAGAGTTCCCTCTAGTATATGTTAGTATGAAACACTACGTTGTGCGCCACGCGGCGCCATGCACTAGTTGCGGCACAGGGCCCCCTTTAAGGGCTCTCCCAGGCTACTTTCTCGAAATCAAAGTATGCCGATTGTTAAAGCGGTTCCTGATGCCAATCTTTAGCGCACCATAACCTGAAGGGGAGGCGTTTAAGATACCGTGAGCAGAAGTAATGTCTATTTGAGTCTGTTCGCTGAAGTCGTTGCGCTTAACATTGGTGCAAAGTCGAAACGCCGTAAAGGCTGCAATGAAAAGAAACGTTTTCGTTGAAAGTGACTCATCGCCTATCCGACGGCCTAATTAAGCGCAACGCACCTTCGACAGTCGTAAAAAATAATTCTCGCGAGACCCTTTCGCAAAGCCTGGTTCAATAAGCAGACGATGACAAGACTCGAGGTGTTTGGACAACACAGTTGCAGTCGTAAGTCTGTGGCAGCGGCTTTGGTCAGTTAAAATTAACCAGGCCGTTGATTAGACGACGTGTTTCCTATTTATGCTTCTTTATTATGTTTCCTATTTGTACGACCCTAAAGAGGCGGTCATGATTTTTTTTTATGTTTTCGCAGTCTTCAATGGTACAAAAATCAGGGTACACTCTTTAAAATTCCCAGTAGGGCGCCTTCACCGGTGTACTTCGGAATGAACAATCGAAGGGCCTAATGTGCAAATTCCACGAATGACGTTGCCGAGCATTAAATCTGAAACAAAAGGTCACCTGCAAAGGGACATTGCGCAATGTGAAACGCCATTCACGCCTTGGATGATGTCCCTGCGCACATGGGCTTTTGTATCGTGAGCTACACTGGCCGAGGTTGAGCAGTTACGTTTGGCTCCTGGAGAGCCGTGCTGCGCATGTGCGAGGAGCAGTGACGTCTCACAGCGCACAGCTGGCGCGCCGGAACCGCCGCCGCCGCGACTGGATTGGATTGGATCGAATTAAATTGGATTGGATGGAATTGCATTTAAAATCATTTTAGCCGCAGTAAGCATGATAATCCTAGACAACCCGGAAAGCAAAGAATAAGCAGCTAAACCTTAGCTCACGCTACGTATATCCTGGCATAGCCCAGCTAAGCCACTGTTAATTTTTTTATTGAAATGATACGTTGGGCTTCGTCATTCGCTCAATTTGCATAGACGGGCGCTTCAATTGCTCATTCTGGAACGCCGTGATGACGACCCACGGGCAGTTAGACTGCAGACTTCCGCTTGAGGCTGTCTTCGTCACACACATCTCGGCGTTTGCAGGCCAGCAGGCGTCCTCTGCCGGAGTGGCCGCCCATGGCACGGATCAGACGGAGGCGACGCAGCATCACGGGACCAGCGGCTCCTCCCAGCAGCGAGGTCGGCCGCCAGCGCAGAGCGGTGCATTCACCTCGGGCTCGTCGGGTTCGAGCACCGCCCACAGGTGATGCCGATTTGACAGGCACCGGAGGGATTTTGCTGCCGAACATCTGTTCCTTAAGGGGCACTCATCTGATAACATTGCCATGGGACTTTCTGATAGAAGAATCGCGGATTTTATAAGGCCCATGAAGACGAAACACAACTTTGGTTCATGAAAAAAAATTGGCGCCAATCGACGACGTGAAGGTGGTTGAATTTCGAAGCTGTAACCGACACCCACAACGATTACCCATACGGCGTCACTTCAATTACACGTGGCATCCTCTCACTGCTACCACCCATCACGCTCTTCAGCTCCCTGTCATACCTTTCTTGATGAATTTAGCGGAGTTTTATAGAAGCGTAGTCAAACTTTTCCGCCTTCGGAAGTGCTAACGCACCCCCTCTTGAACAGCGCGAGCGGGAGGAGCTGTTATGTTTTTTCTTGCTTTTAATGTCGCACGTACCGGTACCCTTACAGCGCAGTCGGAACGCGCCGTTTCTGGCGGCCACTTTTGGCGTCTTTCGAAGCTAGATGTAGATGAGTAGGGTGACACCATGTCTTTGGCGTCATTTCTCTCACTGCTTTCCCCCTAACTCTTGTTTCCTGCATTGCAACCAAGAGCGCCCTCCCCTCCCGAACGCTTATTCCAAACAACCGTCGGTCTCCTCTATACTACTGGGCGAAGGTTAGTCGCCCAGACATGAGGTCTCGCTCCTCTTCTCTACGTGGACCCAGGTTCGCTCCATGGCGGTGCCAGTGGTTTATTTGTGTAGCCAGGGTGTAGCCAGTAGTAGTCTGGGAGTTTTCTGCTGACGCGGGCACGAAAATTTTCTTTGCTAGTAGAGGTATACTGCTTCGCTGTAAAAGGCGGCTCTGTACAGTAAGAATTGTATACGTTTTATCAGAAACTTCAAACAAATAAGCGAGATACTAAAGGAAACATGTGAAGCAGTGGCGACGCCCTAGCCACTTTCCGGAAACTTTGCTATGACGTCACAGAATGAGGTTTGTGCGTCTGGTGGCCGTGGACGCGGAACACCGCTATGACGCATGACTAGGCAATTGTAGTGGGGCCTTCACTTCTGTGAACGCTAACGTGCAGTTAGCACACTGATAAAAATGTTTTTAGTGCTGGCCCACATGACGTCACCCCTGCCCATAACACGTCATTGTAGCGCGAAATTTAAAATCTTTTCGAAACTTCTTGCGTTTTGCGGTTAACAAACGCCCCTGTGGCCTCAATGTAGCTGAGTGAGGTAGTGGAGCCTAGTTCTTCCAAACTAACGCTGTAATTTGTCTACATGGCCCCTTTAAAGAACACCCTGCACCAATTGCAAGTTCCACAACTTTATAGAAATGACTTCCTAGCGGCATAGTTTTCTTGGTTTAGAAATATATACATTTTGTGCTGAAAGAAAAAGAAAAAACGTTCGCTTGCAGCACCGCTAGCGCGATTTTCTGCAAACTAGCTAACAGAAATGTGTTTTTAAGAAGTGATGTTATTACTGAAACGAACAAGCGAAGACAGGAACATTCCAGTGAAATTGTTAGGCATGTCGGCTTGGTGAGCGACGGTGTGTAACTTAATCCCGTGGGTCGGGATTAAGTTGAGTCCACCTTATAAGTACCGTGAGAACACATTTGGTTCACCCAAAAGGCTCCGTTTGCAAAATAATAAGTACGCCGATTTTAACGCGAATCCTTCGCAACTAAACAAAACCGTAAGGGAAAGGGTCATTTTCTAAACTTGCATTTATGACGTCACAGGGACGTGCGCGATTGGCAGACGAAGACCAAAGCTACCGCCTGGAAATACGGGAGTGCGGTTGTAGTGAAGCCTCTAGCTCCATTAAATCGCTGATCTTTAATGTTGACGTGCAGTTGACACACTAATTGTTTTACTGCGAAGCAGTACACCTCTGACCAGTCAAAAAAAGTTTGGTGTCCACGTCAGCAGAAAACGCCCAGGCTATTACTGACTACACAAACATGCATCTCACGCTGCTACTGGCTACTGGTTACACCCTGGCTGCACGTATAAACTTCTAGCACCGCCAGGGCTCGAACCTGGGCTCGCATAGAGAATAGGAGCGAGAGCACGACGTCTTTTCGACTAAGCTACGCCCACAAGTGGAGACGGGGGAGGCGTTTGGGGGAGGGCGAGGGCGCTCTTTGGCGGCGACGCACTGAACAAAAGTGAGGGGGAAGCAGTGAGAGAGTTGACGCCAAAGACGCGTCTGTCCTCTCCTCCTCACCCGTGCAAAAACGCTGAAAGTGGCCGTCAGAAACGGCGTGTTCCAAACTGCGCAGTAAGGCGCAAAAAAAAGCAAAAAAGAGCAAACGTACATACCCAGCTTTCTCGCTCAAAATTACAACCTCTCGGGAACCTAGAAAAACCACTTTAGGAAAATGATATTTCGCATAAAGCTAGAAGTCAACGTGAAGATTAAAACGCGAAAAGAATATTTCAGGTTTCTGAATAATTTGTTTAATTCGCTGTCAAATCTAACTCCCCATGCATTTCTATGGGATAGTTCCCATGGCTCAGGAACCCAGTCGCGCAACGTGCGCGACGTAAAACTGTTCACAAAGCAAGTATTCACCCCAAATATTAGCTGTGCAAAAGAACTTTTCATTTCGCTAAAAAGTTGCAGAGTAATCACTGTTGAAAGGACTGCCATGAGCGGGAAAGCGCTCTTTCAAGAGCGCTTTCTCGTTTATGGCAGAACTCTTGCTCGCAGAACTCTTGCTCGCAGAAAAAGAGTAGAACTCTTGCTCGCGCTGTTCAGGCAAGGGGGCGGGCCGGCACTGCGGATGCGGAAAATTTGAATTGCACTCTATGCACCTACGTTCGATTCGTCAAGAGAGGAGTGAGACAGGGAGACGAAGAGCGTGATGGGTGGTAGCAGTGAGCGGAGGCAAAGTGCGTGAATTCAAGCGACGCCACATAGGTAATCGTAGTGGGTGTCGTATACAGCTTCGCAGCCCAACCACCTTCGCAGCGTGGATTGGCGCCACTTTTTTTACGCGCTGCATATTGCGTGACTGCTGACGTCCAGAGGACGAAATTTGAAGATATATTTTTATGCTGTTGTTGGTTACAAAAACATATTTCGGCGACTAAATAGGTTGATTTATGAAAGACTACTTATTTCGTACTTCTTGGTATGTATATTTCGTACTTAAGTTATATATAGTCCTAGGGCCCCTTTTAATGAGTTTGAGTTTTGATTTCAGTTGTTCGCATGGGCGCCTCGAAGGTGGCGTACATATTCTTTTGATGAGACTATGGAGACAAAACACAAAATTGGTAAGTTCAAATTCTTCCCATGTCAGGCCTAAAATTGCCCTAATTTTAACACAACACCAAACGATAGTCAGCCGAACAGATGAAGCGTCGAATCATCGTCCACTTTCCCACACTCGTCTTATGACGTCACAATTTGTGATTGACAGCCACCGACAAAGGCGGCCGCCAAAAAAACATTACTCCGGGATTGAAGTCATGACTCTTTCGTTTCGCTGTTTCAATGCCGGCACAGTGCTAACACGCGGATTGGTTTGTTTCGGTACCTCCCAAGCGACGTCGCTGCCGACGTTTACTAGCCGCAAATTTCAAATTACGTTGCTACAAGACTTTTTTTATGGGTCTAAACAATGTTTTTCGGCACCGGAATTAAGTTGAACAAGTTGCCAAATGCTAGATCTTAAAAATAAAACAATGGTGCCGTTTGTCCTACCGGTCCCTTGCATACTTCCGCATGTTACACTCACGCTAATGACACGACTGAAACGCTAGTCGGTAGTAAGGTATGCATGGCAAATACAATCGTTGTCTAAAATCCGACTGCGAAAAAAGCAAGAGAGAGAGAGAGAGAGAGAGAGAGATTCTATGGGAACAGCACAGTGGAGGCTCTGGGTCCACAGTGGCGTTATTTGAAGGTCATTACCGCAAGGATTTGAAATAAAACTTAGTTGTGAAGAGAAACCGCCTTGGTTTCGATTCGAATTGGCCATGCATTTTTTTTCGCTCGTACGTGCAAAAAAAAAAGGATACAATCTGCTCGCCCGGTTAGACAACGAAAGCCCAACAATTGTCGAAAAATTCTCGAACGTTGCACTGTCTTTGTTGACTCGTTCTTCATTTCCGGTTCTTCGTCCTTTGACGCGAGTTACTCCGGTAGCCAGACTGGCCGCGATTCGCACTGCAGCCTTACCACAGTCAGCGGCCTCCTCGCACTCGTGGGCAGTCACGTCCGCCTGTCACGAGTCGTGCACGAGGCTGATTTCTCATTCCTTTTTGGCTGAGCAGCCGGGTTAGCCCACTGGCAACGCACTTAGCCCCCGCTCTGGCAGCCAAGGTTGAAATCCTTGCACCTACCCAAAGGTGTTTTAAGTGCGGAGCACTTTAGGGGCTCGCCTTATCGTCGTAGCTTGCTGTAATGGTCGATGTCAAACGACTGCCGGAATCAGACGACGCAGCGAGATAACGGACCCACGTAGAGCCTGGTGTACCGTCGTCAGGGGGTCACGGTGAGGCTTGGAAAACCACGTGGTTTAAATATTCATAACCGTTCGAACCTCGTGAACCGCTCGCTCCTGTCATACATCTCCCCCTTGCTTAGCGCAAAGAAAACTGCAGGTACATTTCAGGCAAAATCTGTATATATACGCGGCAGCCCCCGCGTTCATATAGTTAAGAACGCTCGTGGGTTGGTTTTTACAATAGTAGGCGAAAAAAGCGCCCGCGAAAGAAAGAAATGTCGCACTCGGAATTTCGCAGAAAGGCTCCAGCCGCGCAAGGAAAAAATCGCTCGTTCGAAATGACGCAGAAAGCCTCCAGCCACGCAAGAAAAAAATTACGCGTTCGAAATGACACAAAACGGATTCAGCATACGAAATTCAAGCAGCCACAAAAGGAACAGAACTCCCGCTGGCTCAGTTCAGGCAGGGGGCGCGCGAGCACTGGGAAGGCGGGAAATTTGAATTGCATACTCGTCAAGAGATGAGTGAGACAGGGCGGTGAAAAGCGTGATGGGTGGTAGCAGTTGGCGGATAACGGCGGCACCACCTATTATGGGGAATCACTTTCTATTCACTTCCGTCAGCTTTCACGTGAAGTGGAACGGCTTTAATGTATGCATTTTTTTACAGCTGCGGTCATTTCGGTACGTTTTGGGTTGACGGACAACAGCGACGGTCACTTATTCCTTTTGAAGAGGCATCTCAAGTGCTCACCTTATTAGCATCGCGCGTCAACCAGTAACGACGGGCAGACGACAGATCGGCCACCCATGTGCGCACTTCGCTTCAAATGCCGCGGAAATACAATAGTCGTCTGCTACCTCTGCGACGAAAATGCCTTTCTTGTCTCTCCCGCCCACCTTTCATGGCGATGATGTGCTAAAGCCAATTCAATTTTCTCGCGTTCCCCTGCTCGCGCCATTTTCGGCGACCTTTTGTTACTCTTGACTGAACGCGGAACACTGCCACGAGATCGAGGCTCCCACGAGCTCGTTTTGTATTTATGGGTCAAAATATTGGCTTCAACACCTATTCTTCCTTTTCTATTGTGCCAAGCATACATGTTTTTTCAATTAAATGAATAGTGCGAGTAACAGTTGTGGATTGATGTTTTGCCTCAAATATGGGTAATGTTCTTTTGTTGCAAAAAAATTTCAACAACTATGGACACTGCAACCGTATTTGGTGGTTCATAAATGTTTTTCCTATATAAACGCCTCGTTCGAAAATTCTTCGAACTTTTGGCCGGGCGGCTGAATCGATCGAGAGGCAGGCAAACAGACAGACATGCAGACACCGACCAAAACTTTGGTGTTCAAGTAGCTCAAGGAGATCTCCCGTTGTGACAGAGCTCGCGCTGCCTACCGCAGGAGCATCGTGGTTCGCTTCGGCCTGGGATGGAGCCGCGAGCGCGTGCTGGTGTCCAACGCTGCCTCGGCGACGTCGGCCATCGCCAGCTTCTGCGGCGAGGAGGAGCCCCCGGAACAGGCATGCGGAAACATCGTCTGTTGAACCATAGCCTTTTGCATAAGCAACCGTAGCTCAGAGCTGCTTTTAAGCCCACGTTCGTGTCCGTACGTTCCTTAGCGGGTTGTTGAGGGGCCCTGGACGATGGAATACAGCAACCGCATCGTGCGTATTGAGTGTCTTTTTTATACTGGTGCAGCTCCAGTGACCATCAACAGATTTTAGGGGGTCTACATAATTTTGTAGTGAAAAACCTTCACATTTTTGGAGCTTAAAGCGCCGAATCAACTCCTGGGACATGTGGTAAACCGTGGTAGAGGGCTGCAGATTAATTGCGACCATCAGGGGATCTTTAAGATTTTTAATGCAATTTCATTGCTTTGAAAATGGATGAAGCTGGGTTTAGTAGCCACAAGAACTAGCCTTTCGTAACCCACTCAGCTCCATTATGGTGACGAATTCCGTTTTTTTAGCCAAGAAATTGAAAGGAATGTAAAATTTTCGAATACCGCGCTACACAGCCGCAATATGGGCACGATTGACGCGATAAAGGCAAGCAAAATATAGTTATCAGCGCATTAACTATTAACTGCACGTTAGCATTCAAGTTGTATGATCAGAAGGGAATAGAGGAACGACTATGCAATCGCCCAATTATGTTTTTTGGCTTTTTGGCGCTCGCTTTATTCGGTGGCCGCCAATCGCCCAAGCAAGATTCCGTGACGTCATAGGGACTTCGCAAAAAATGGTCGATGGAGTCGCCACTGATTCATCTCTTTTCCCCCATTTTTTCTTTTAATTTATCCATGAAATCGGCGTCATTGCTAGTGAGACACGGCAAGCTTTCGAATGAAGCAAACGTCGATTTTGTCTTTTTGGCCTCTTGGAAGTCGCGTATCGTTGTGGCAACGGTGACAGCCATAAATATTCCCCACTCAGAGGCTGCTTCTGCGTACTGCGGATAGCGTTGCCGGCGTTGTTCCTCGATAAGCTGGCCCAAACCGTCTACACATAATCACATATTCTGTGCAGCCTTAATGGTGGCCGGCCACTAACGAAGTGAAATCTATACCCGGACTAAAGGAAATATCAACGCGAATGTTCTCTCTGTGAGCCTTCGAAGGATCCCTAGACCTCCAGCTAGCATGTCATCACGGTACGCAGAAATAACAAAACGTTGAAGATACACAAGCAACATTTCTATGTTTACTTGTTTAATATGTTAACTATGTTTATGTTTACAGCTCCCTTGTAATTTTTTTTGTTCTCTGAAACAGCTAAACCGCCAAATATCGATATTGTCAGGCAGAATAGAAGACATAATAAGAGTAATTACTGGGTGTTGATGGCGAGCAGACAATCCGCAAGCCGGCAGATCCCAGCATCGATCTGCATTCACAGCTTTTGCAACTTCTTGGTCGTTTGCCAATTGGCCTCGAGGACATACCGTGGCGCCACCTACGAGTGACGTCACTTGTTGGACGCCGGGGCGCGTTGTCGTCTGCTACAACACATTTCCTGTGCGTATGCGACAGCTTGTTTTCTTTTCTTTTTTTGTCAACGTCTCAACCCTCCTTGTTGATTTGGCGCAAATTACATTAAAAAATGTCCTACTGACTGAATAATCCAGGCCAGCAGTCAGCGACTCGCTTCTTACCGGCGACACAGCTCGTACGCAGCCAGCTAACGCCAAGGGCGTTGTAACTGACGCGCTAAATTCATTATGAAATACTGGTGACGAGACTGTGTGTGCAAGGAAACTCCTTGTAGTAGAGACGAAAACGCTCCGCTCACTTGTGATCTCACCGCGCGTATACTTCTCGCATTCCCTCGTAAATAAATCACTGCCGTATCCCGCTCTGCACGGCTGATAGGTTTATATTTCGCGGCAACTTGTCCGCAAAGTATGAATAGTATTAACGCGAGTTTTCAACGCCTTCGAGAAGGTTTGGACATGGCTATATTTAGTTTCAATGAGCACCTCGGCGTGGGAATTTATAATTTCAACGTGGGCTTTGGTCTGTTTACAGTGAGCCTGCCTTTCTGTAGCATCAATTTCGAAACTCACGACTGTTCACAGAAAGCGAGGCTGTGGACGAGGCGAAACACGTCGTTAAAGGGACAGACGAACGATTTTTGTCGAGTATATATTCTCTATCCCAAATGAAAGGGCATCACTTAAAGCAAAGTACCTTGGCGAGAAACGGTTTTGCTGATAACGCCCTAGAACTTTTCAAATCGAAATTTTTAGGTCTGTGAGCCGTATGTGTCCCTCTCAAAAATGATGCTGGCAACCATGACATAGAGTAGATAGGCAACATACTTTTGTCTGTATGCGAAATGAAAAACGATATTTAAAAACTTGTCCCCAGCTAAAAAAGTTTGAATCGCAGGCTTTCCTGTTACGTTATGTGTTTTTTAATGCAACGGTCTATTGTGCACGAATGCGCCATCTGTTGGGATAGACGATAGGGAGAATCTGGCTTGACGTTGTGGAGGTGGGAAGTTCGATTCTCCCCGGGCGCACCGTTTTTTTTAAGCTGCCGTTGGCGTATTTGGGAACTGAAATCAAATATTTTGGCAGAACAAATGCCTCCGCCTCAGGCAGAATTGTCAAAGCTCCTTCACTAGGTCTGTTTACTGAATGCTGCCGTTGATTTTTGGGCATGGTGGCTCCGTTAGCCACACTGAGAGCAACCAAGTGGCGGCGAGCGGCGTGTCTTTAGAATTTTCAAAATAATGTTCAGAAATACATATACAATTTAACCTTGTACAAATACTTGTGTTAAAAGGTTTTCAATACGTAAACAAACGTTTCAGCAGTTACAGTAGCTGCTAGGTTTGCAGGTCACGTGACAGGGACACATATTGTAGTGCCAAGTTTCGACACTACGAACCGCCACCCTTCTGATTCCAGGAAGTTTGCTGCTAAATTAAAATTATTTCCGCCGATTTGTTTATAAATTTCTTGTGGTTACCAGGCTATATAAAACGCTGGCTTTCATATGAGCTAGAGAACATATCGCGACAAAAATCGGTTGTCTGTCCCTTTAAGGATTTGGGGAAATGGGGAGTTTTAGAATAGGAGAACCGAGCGTTGGGGACCCCGAAGAAGTTAGGGGAAAACACCCACGCGTGCGACAAGACGGTCTTCTCCCAACAGCTCGCCGCCAGCTTCGGATGCACCTAATCGAATGTTGGGAACTTTAGGCTTAGCGTTGCGGTAGATATTTCATCGCCGCTATCGTTTGAAGTTGCGAATGACAGTCCCTAATACAACTTTTCACCACACTGCCGCCCCTTTTCTCGTATGTGTAACTTTGTATGCGTGTTGGTTGCCGTTTCAGCGATTGACGGTCAAGATACCTGCCACGGCCTCGGCCGATTCTTGCTCGCAGGTATCCCCATCCTTCGGCTACTCGCCACACCGCGCGTAAGCGGGCCGGCGCTGCCGGCACCGACGTCCGCGGCCGGTCGGAGTAGATCGCGGCAGATATTTGAGCATCGCTTTCAAAACCGCAGCTGATGACACTGCCTAGGACAATTTTTCACTACATTAAAATCCACTTTCACCAATGTGGAACTACTTTTCCACGACTAGTGTGTTTTGAAAAAGTGGCGACAAGTTGTTGCTGCCGCGACCTGCGACGGTTCGAGACGCTCCGTCGGCCGTGCGGGCAGGCGCGGCGGGTGTGTGTGCTGAGCGTTTCTGCGAGCAGTAAACGCTTCATGATTTCCTGCTTTATACATTCTTACAAACAAGGGAAATCGAGAAACTTAGCTCGTTGATTGTCGTAGTCTACATTGTTGATCGGGGAAACCAGCCGCAGCTGACGCTTCGGTCACATGTGTCATACGCCACCACACTCAAGTTGTTTGCGGAGAATGTACCACAGTTGATACGGTTATAAAGTCCTCATGAGGTCAAACTGCGCTTTACGCACTGAGCATTAAATTCAAACGACGGAAATTAACACGAAAATATGTTTAGTCAGCTCTTCCGAAGCGAAGCGTCTCGCGCTGCAAGCCAAGTACGCAGCAAAATAGGAACGGTGATCCTACAAGTGACGTCAAAACGATCGCAGCGCCGGCCTCTCCAGTGGTGGGCCTCGCGGCCAATATGTCCACCGGCGTCGCGTAACAATATCATGCCAGTCAGCGAATAAAAGAACACTTTTGAGGAAGTCCTATTTCCAGCTTCGCAGTGCGGCCGTTGATGTACACTGCTTTGTGCACGGCATTGGAGGCCTTTGAATCATCTTGATTCCATCAAAAACTACTTCAATTGAATCCTACGAAATTTGAATGTTTATCACGCAACACTGAGCAGTGAATTTTGCAAATAAGCTAACGAAGACCTGTAAACCTGAAGTGTTTCTAATTTGTTGTTGGATACACCCAGCGATATCACACCGTGGCTACAGCAATAAATCAGTGTTCGAACAATTTTAATTTAAATTATTCAATTTAATTTCAATATAATTTAATAATTTCAACCAGGGAATAGTTCGTCATAAATGCTTGCACGAAGTTCCCAATATTTTGCCTTTCTTGATTTAATATGCTACATCCTGAACAGGTGCTTGGTTTTTTTTGCAATCGATTTAAAACCAGATTCCGGCTATGGGAGAAAACCTTTAGGGAAAAAAAGGCTTTGATTGATTGTAGGGTTTAACACGCCGCCGCAACGCAGGCGATGAGGCGCGCCGTAGTGGAGGGCTCCGGATTAATTTTGACCACCTGGGGATCTTTAACGTGCGCCGAAATCTCGTACACACGGGCGTTTTCACTTTTCTAAAAGCGGCCGCCGCGGCCGGGAATCGAACCCACGTCCTTGTGCTGAAAAAGGTTTTTTTCAATGCAGATATATGTAAAAATCCAGAAAAGCTAGGACTACAAACGTAGATGAAAACACGGCTTTTTAGAGTGAAAAAAGACTAGGGTAATTCGTTTGCCTGCTGTTTCACCAAAAATACATTTAACGCCGTAACACCTTGTATACAGGTGGCACAAGTTCATACCGTTACTGAACCAATTAAAAATCACATTTCAGTGCGCTGAAGCATGAAAACGGATGCTTGCGAATGCACAAGCTGTGGCCATGGTCAGTGGAAACGTAGCAGACGACAACGCCGGGAGTCCCGCACCTGATGCCAGGGTACGCAACTCAAGGATCTGAGGGAAATAACTTTGAAGTGGAATTGGTACCGCCTTAAGAAGCTGGAAGTACAAAAACTTGTACAGCAAAGACTTAAACGAGAAAGGGAGCGATGGGTCTCGAATATACGGGCAAAGGATAAAGGCGCCCCGAGAAAGTCTTCGAATCATCGAAAGGAGCTAAGGAAAAAGACCGCGAAGAAGTACAACGTCATGTCAAACGCTGAAAGCCAGGTACTAAAAGGGGAAGAAGCGGTTTTTCACATACGCTGAATGATACAAGACAAGTTCAGATGAACGAAGAGAGGGCTACAGCATTCAGAGAGTGGGGCAAGCGAAGTGCGTACAGATAGAGAGCTAAAGTTGGAGAATCTAAACTGGAGAAAAGCCGAAGAAAATGTTCCAGCTAACACGGCAACAGGGACGGATGAAATTCATATACGGCTGGTCAACGTACTGGGTCCAAAAAGCAAGGCGCAACTGATTCGAGCAATCGAAAAGGTGATAAAAACTAAGCAAGTGCCGGAAAATTGGCGTAAGAGCAGGATAAAGATGATATATAAAGGTAAAGGAGACAGGGCTGATGTCAATTCGTACAGGCCTATTACAGTTACCTCAGTGGCATACAGGCTCGCAATGCAAGCCACAAAAGCGGAACTACAGGCGTGGATAGAGGGGAACAGCATACTGGGAGAACTTCAAAATGGTTTCAGACGAGACAGACGCTTAGAGGACAATTTTTTTGTCCTAACCCAATGCATAGAGGTGTCAATGGCTCAGAAGCGACCACTATGGATAGCATTTCTCGATATAAAGGGAGCCTACGACAACGTAGATAGAGAACTTCTATGGAGCATACTTGAGCGGGAGGGATTAGGCCAGGACTTTATACAGCTGTTACAGGTAATTTACAATGAGAGCGAGGTGCAAATTGCCTGGGAGGACCAAAAGTGCACGGAACCGGTAGTCACAAATTGAGGTTTAAAGCAGGGTTGTGATCTGTCACCATTGCTGTTCATGCTGTACATGCTAGACTAGAAAGAAAGCTTGAAGGCAGTAAAATAGGTTTCAATCTATGTTATAGCCGCAAAGGACAGGAAGTGGAACAACATATCCCGGGACTGATATATGCAGATGACATAGTACTACTAGCAGATAGCAAACAGTGTCTGCAACAGCTCACAGATATCTGCGGGGAAGAAGCCACTGAACTGGGGTTAGAGTTGAGCACAGCAAAGTCGGGATTTCTAGTTTTTAATGACAACGCCCGTAACGAATCGGCATTCGTTCAAAAAGCAGCAATACCGTGGGTAACGGAATACAAATATCTGGGCATATGGTTAAACGAAGGTCAGGCGTATCTAAAAACTCATGAGGAGCATTTCAGAATGAAAGGCAGAAGAAACGCCTCTATCATGAAGCACATAACACTGTGGAGATATATAACAGACATGAAGTAGTGAGAGGAATCTGGAAGAGAGTAATGGTACAAGCACTCACCTTTTCAAACGCAGTAGTGTGGGTCAAATCAGAGATTCAATCAGGGCTAGAAGTAAATCAGAGCACCGTTAGTCGAATGGCATTAGGAACACACAGTAAAACAACAAATGAGGCAATGCAGGGAGACATGGAATGGGCATCCTTCGAAATGTGAGAAGCAAAGAGGAAAATACGTTTTGAAGAAAGACTTAGAAATATGGATGATCAGAGATGGGTGGCCAAACTGTTACGGTATCTTTACATAAAGAGCGTGGACACACAGTGGAGTAAAAGAACCAGAAGGCTCAGGACAAAGTATATGAAACCTGGAAGTGCAGGGGAAGCGACCAAGGCAATAAAAAATGAAATGAATGAAACAGAGACAACGACCTGGAAAAAGAGAATGGATGCGAAGATGTCCTTATATATCTACAGGATCGGGAAGCAGGAGATCATAAGGGAAAAAAATTATTCGATAATACCAAAGGGAGTGCATTGCTCTTTGAAGCCCGGGCGGGTTGCTTGCGGACAAAAACGCTTATGCGCGAGCCGGTACAGGAAGAACTATGCGCAGGCTGCGGAAATGAGCCAGAAACCATGCGACATATTGTAACGGAGTGCAAAAGTATCCGTCCAGTCCTCAGTTATGGAGCCATCCAGCTTCCGGAAGCCCTTGGCTTTAAGGTTAGCGGAAAAGTGAATTGGACAGCCATAGAGGTTTGTAAAAGAAGGTTAGAAAATTGGTGGGAAAAGAGCAGAGGACAATCTGGGAAGACATGGGAACAAAGAAGTCAGACTAGCACAAGAATTTCATAAAAGTATTTTTTTTGTATTTTGATGTTATCAGTTTTTATTTATTTTGTTTGTAATTTTTGGCGAGGTGATTGTACAGCGGCGTTGCGACTAAGGCCGCTGTGCAACGCCACCCCGTTACAAAGGGGAAGCCACTAAGCATCATCATCATCATCATCAATGCGCGTTTTAAAGCGCTTGGACTTCGGCAAAGTCTAGAGACACTTTGGGCTCACTACCCCAGCGGATATTTGATGGCGAGTTACATAAGCAACGCAGATGACGAGGTATAGTGCAATTTCCGCCACGTTATTAGCTCCTTTCCCGCATGAGTAATTTGTTTGCGCGATATTTTGTTTGTTCAGAGATAAGAAGCGGCCACCGGGGCGTCCCGCGCCACTTTACACCAGCGGTCAAATACGTTACACTGAAGTAAATTTGTCGAGTTCCTGTGTTTACTTGCACAGCGTAGACTGACTCAAATAAACACACTTTTCTTCGTTTATCCGGGCGATAACGCGACATTTATTTTATAAAGCCTGAAAGAAGAAAAATGGTTGCGCCTTAGCTCGGCTAACCGTGCACATGGATATAGAAAGCAAAAGTTTGGCTTAGTCTGGTTTAACCTTGAATTTACAAAGCAAAAGCTTGGATCAGTCTGGTTGAGTCTTGGTTCTGTTTGGTTAACCTTTGATTTACTTGTATTGCTGACCACGTCTCAAAGCCGTTCGGTTCCATGCAACGCTCACAGAAGGAGGCTGGGCGAACGCGGCGTTCGTCACGGCGAACGCACCGTTCCTCTTTGATTGCCGCGAGACGAGTCATGTTGCCAGAGATGACCCAGCGCAGCGTGCATGGGGGGCTACGGGGATGGTCGGCTGCCACGGCTACAGCAGCGGCGGCGACCGCTGCTCGTTCTGTGCAGAACTACTGAAAACTTGGCCTTGTGCACACCGCCGACAGCAGGCCCGGTGAATCACGCGATGCGCTTTGAGGGGTGTGTCGCCGGGGGAGTGTCTCCGGACAAAAGGTCACCTTGCGCATCCTCCGCAAATTCGTGAGACGAAAGTAGTAGAGCTTCGCTTTAAAACTACCATGCGTGGTTTGTGGCGGCCGCACCAACTAACAGCAGTGACGCCAATACAAGGTGCTACGTGATTTGACGATGTCCAAGATTAAAAATAAAACTAGTTTCGGTTTCGGTTCTGTGAAACAGCATGCTTGGCATCCGGTGTTATCGTTGGATGGGCATTCTCGATATTTCAGTAATCGGCAAACCGCGCTTGTGGCATTCTGTCGGCTGTAAAATGCGTCCGATAAGCCTACCAGAATGGCTTGGGATCGCAACAATCACTAGCCGAGGGGTTGGCAGTGAATGAACGCCCTCAGCGTCACCGCAGACCCCTCCAATTCGGAGCGCTTTCTCCCATCTTTGGAGCTTGTCTCGCCCGTGCCTGTATCATAAAAAAGCGTGTTCGCACCAGGCCAAGGGTCTGCTGATTCTGGCCTGTGCCCACTGCCCGCAAGGAGTCGGTGCTTACGGCAACACCACGCGAATTAGAACTCGCCGGTGCGTCAGTGTGTCTGCACGGATTCTGCGAACTCGCTCGTGGAGCATTGCACGTTACAGCGCAAAAATGGTGGATTAGGTATAGAAAAATTGCCCAGAAACAAATAAATCAGCTTCAAAAAAAAACATGCACTATGGGGGGAAGAACTTGCGGCTTGCCAAACAATATCCTTAGGGCTTCAGACCACTCAGCCAAAAACCAGCGCTGCCAGGGGTGGAAGTATAACGTATATATTATATCACCTGTACGCGGTAATTGCAGTCTGAAGCCTAGAGGCTCCAGACTACAATTTCTCTTGTATTCCTGCAATGTTTACAAATGCATTCAGCGTCTCTGTAAATGTGCTTCAAGCTTTAGTGCTGGTGAAGGGAAATGCATCGGCGTGTATGGTACTGTATATACATATACGCTGCTTTACTGTGGGGGAAAGGGTACTTCAGAGCTCCTCCCGTTGTGTTTCAAATGCGCAAGGGCACATTTATTTTATTGACTGGCCAGAGAATTTTTTAGAGTAGGTCACACGGTTTGCTTGTTTAAAAGTGCCATTATCTTCGCCGAAGCTGTTACTAGGTTTGACGAGCAGAAAAGGGTACTTCCGCAGCTGCCTCTTGGCCGAAGACTCGGCGCATTAAACGTAAATCGTTTCTGTGGGTAAGTGATTCATTTCGTCCAACGGCACAGCACCTGAATGCCTCTGGCGCTTCCTACAACGTGGAGCCTGAGGATATACTAAATCAGCTGCTTAAGCTGTGCGGGCAGGAGAGACCTGTTACCTTCGAAGAGGCGCTGCGACTTGGGTAAGTGTCCAAAACAAAGCGCTGTCTTATTCAGATTGATTTAATTGATTGATTGATTGATTGATTGTTTGATTGATTGATTGATTGATTGATTGACTGACTGATTGATTGATTGATTGATTGATTGATTGATTGATTGATTGATTGATTGATTGATTGATTGATTGATTGATTGATTGATTGATTGATTGCAAGTTTATTAGACAAGCGTTTAGGTGTTGATGTTAGGGCACCAATCCGGTAGAGGGCTACCTATAGGCGTCATGCTAAGCATTACCAAAAGGCGAAGACCCAAAGAGCAAAAAAAAAAACAAGAAGGGAAAAATAGTGATGAAGGGAATTAACGCGAATTAGTGGGACGCATAATGGTCAAGGTGAAGTCCGTGCCGCAAAAATTAATTCCAACAAAAGCACTCCGACGCTCCTCCCATTGGTCGTCCCAAGCGAAGACCATGGGAACTTGTTAACACAGCAACGCCGAAACGACGTGCGCTGGAAGACGCCGTCTACATGAAAACCCGCGCCGCTGTGGTTGAAGGCTAGACGCAGGCCTGGTGGCATGGAAGAGGGAGCAGATGAGGGAGGCTATAGAGGAGCTCCTCGGCCCTACTCGGCTACTCTGGTTTGTAGGCCTCTGTCACCGTGATGAACGCTCCGACGTGTCGCCAACGTCTGCTAAAGCCCCAGCCGTTTTCTTGCCTTGCTTTAAAATGCGCTCCCACCTGCCCCACTTTGCTTTTGCCACTGCTGGAATACGTAGGAAATATTTGCTATAATGGTTTCTACATTTTTTCCTTCGTATTTGCGGTGAGCAAGTGTTTTAACAATCAACACTTCGCCGTCCTACAAATTCCTACCATGTGTAAATATTTCGCACTGGCATTTTACCAGAGTGTGTTCCAACAATCATCATCCGCGGAAGTTTTGCAGCTGGCTCCTTAAATGCTGTGCTGATTGATTGATTACTAAGGTCTGATGATTACTAATGGCACCTTGATGCAAACTTTGTCCCACACCTGTGCGGTGTCACTGACGACTGCCTGCGTGTGCTTTGAAATACCTGGTTTCGTTTTATTTATTGCCCATGCAGCCAAAATAAGGTTTTTCCTCAAGTGATCCGCAAGCTTGGCGAGGGCTGTGCGGGAGAGGTGTACCTCGTGCGGAGAGGAGCGTTGCGTGCGGACGAGAGCGTGCTCAAGGTGGTTCCCGTGGGGGGCAACCGGCTCGTCGATGGCCTCAAGCCCCAGTCCCTGGCCGGAGCGAGCGCCGAGGTCGCCATCGCTCGGTGAGCGAGCTTCTATCCGCTATTGCTTCCTGCTTCCAATCCTTTAAGGGGCCATGCAGATAAAACACATGTTTGGCCTGTTCGAAAGATGGCGTCATTACAATCATACTGACACCACTTTTAACGTAAACTTTGCTCAAATAAACTATATAATTAGGAAGAAATGGAATGGCGATGCGACCGACTAGCTCATTCCTCGCAACAGAACCTATGATGTCATATGCCCAGCTGTGCGATTGGCTGAGACCGGCAAAAGCAAACGCAAATTAGGCAGTGCTTATCAGCTTGCCGATCGAGATATTTGCCCTTAAATTGGTACATTCTTTTAATAGCAGTTAGAATGGTAGGGTAAATGGCGCTAGCTACGAAAGTACACCTAAACATAGAAGTACCGATGTGTACTGCTGTTGGTACAGCGCGCACTGCTCTTGTTTTCGCTGCACAGTCACTGCGGCACTTTTAAGTCGTCTCAGGCGACACTGGCCGATGACGTAAGCGACGGTGTCTGACGTGAGCATATATGTCGAGCTGACACCGTGTTTCAAGCAACGAATATTTTCTACCTGAACAAAAACAAGCCAGGCACAAATACGGTCAAAAACAAAGCAAAGGTAGAAAACGGCCCTTCGCGGTGTGGTGGCGCCATCTAGGTTGACTAAAGGGTAAACAAGGCTCCACAAGCAGCTGCAGAGCGGTTCCTATGATGTCATTGCAGACGTCGCTAGAACAAATAATTTGGCGGGAGAATGAAAATTTTAACCTAAATTGATTAATTTCTCGGCGAATAAACCACCGTTTGCTTCCCTACAAGCCCTGGGGGGTCTAAAAACACGAAATCTTTAGAATAAGACAAACTTGCATTTTGTCTGCATGGCCCCCTTATTATTGCATGAGCAGCAGATGGGGCATGTCCGCAAAAATTTCCCCCGTCGATCCGCGGGCACAGTACGAGAGGACAGAGAATGAAAGTGCGCGTGTGGAGCGGGGAACACCAAGCCGAGCCCCAAACTGGCAGCGGCGTTGTCTGCGGTGGCGCAGCATCCACACCGAGCAGTGTGTGTGACAGGTAGATTAAAACGGGATGGAACAGAAACTAGTGCGATGCAAATGGCGATACCTGTCGACAGCAAAAGGAGCGGGAGGCATCCAATGCCACTGATGGAGCAAGAAAACTGCACCACTTGAGACGCAAAGCATTATTAGTACGTTATGCGAGGGTTGTGCGCCAACGCGCAGTGTGGCGGACGCCTAAAAGCTTGAGCAGTATGTGCTCATCGGACAAAGTCCTCATGTTCGCGAGAGGGAGGGAATAAATGGTCAGGCAGTCTTTAAGATCTAGCCGGTGGATCGTTATTGTTCCTCCGGGCACCTTATCCGTTTTATGAGAATCTTAAAGGGTGGAGAAGGCGCACACGCGTGAAGATGATCGAAGCTATTTTGGAGATGTCGGCCCGAAAATTCCTCACTTTTCCCACGCGTAACTCCTTTTTTCCGTCGCTTGTTATACGTACATGATGTTTTTTACATTTTAAAGGCATATTGCACTGTCCGGGAATCAAAACTTCCTAGTTTTTTCGTTGTCTCCTGGCAAGTTGCGAGTACATACTGTCTCGTTCACCAATTTCATCACGTGTTTGGTTTTGTACAGCCGTTGGTATTTATAGCGCTATTCTTCTCTTCCCGACGCAGAGAACTGAGCAACCTCGCTTCAACGCGACAAACCGGACGGCCAATTTCATCGTCTGAAGGGGTACGTGTAGTCTATCATCCGAATGACGTCACAAAGAATTCTAGCAACTGTTGTTGAACGGATATCAGCAACACTGGCTGGATTCCTGGATGTCCGAACGAAAGCTGGACTGCTCCGACTTAAGCAATCGACAGCGAGGTAGTATACGAGGTTACACCTATTGGGAAAGGGCACGGGGATTGGGTCCAGTGGCTTAAAGCGGTGATTTTCAGGAAAGTATGGGTGACAGTTTGAAAGCCCATCATTGCATGTAATGAACACAGAGATACTGCCTCTGGGTTGCAAGAGACATTGGTTTGCGAAAAATGTCTTGCGTTATAGGCTAAGGTGTTTTTACATGTGGCTTAGAATACTTAGGGTCTAATTCATAGCTGTCGGAGGAATTCAGAAAGATCAGCCATGTCAACGTTGCTTTAAGTTTGAGTGGTGTATCCTGTCTCCGCGCTGAATGTCGTGTTTAACTTGCAATGCTATGCTCTGCGCATTGATATCCGCGACGGACGTGACGGACGGACGGACGGATGGACGGAAGAACAGACAGACAGACAGACAGACAGGCGGACAGACAGACAGACAGACAGACAGACAGACAGACAGACAGACAGACAGACAGCACAAAACAAGAAGACACGAACCGAAAAGCATAGCCGAAAAAAGGTTTAGCAACATTTTCTAACACAATCAAATCTAACGTCTGTGCTACAGAATGTTCATCGCACTGAGATAAAGCTACCATTATAACACAACGATATTCTCGATAGAGACAAGCACACAGGGCTAGAAAGCGCAGAACGGGGCGAGCTCCTGCGCCTTTTTCATAGCCGAGAGTTCTATTGCGGTTGTCCCATTGTAGCCTTTCAACTCGATTTCTAAAGGAAGTGCAGTTTTCGCACAGAACCGTCGGAAAACTAGGTTTTCTTCGGGCGAAGAGAACAGCGACGAAATGGCGGAGCTATGTTTCGTATTCTAAACAACGTGGGCTAGCTATATACAGTCTGAAAAGTGTACTTTGCTGGGCGTGTAATATAGAGAACTGACAACCGGAGGAACCCCGTGGTAACTACGAGAAATGGAGGGGCGGGACTAGATGTAGGGGAAGGCTGTTAACTCGGTGGAGGATGGAATAGAGAAACTCGAAAGGAAAGAATGGACGAGGGCGTCGCAATACAGGAAGCGCTAGAGGAACATGGGTAATGAAGACAACAGTAGTGATGGTGACTAGCTGTAGCGCAGCCAGTGCCGCATCCTGTGCTTCTCTACTGCGTTTGCAGTGCGCACTGTGTCCACGGGCCCTACCATCCCGCTCTACTTGCCTGCTGGAAGGAGTATGAGGAGCGTCTGTGTTCACAGAACGAGAACCCAGGTGGGGCACCAATCAGCACTTTCATGATAGGCTGATGCTCGCGATGATTTGGCTCGATGGCCGCTGAAAAAAAAAAAGCGGTAGGGCCCGCGGAAGGACATTTTTGGCGCCCCTTATGCCGGTGGAACCGCCTGGGACAGTACGTCTCTTAGTTTTGGTCCCTGGGGCATGTAGCTGTGGGAATATACTATAGGGTGACATTCACGCAAATGTGCTGCTCTATTCTTCATCACTGGGCTAATGTAGTCATTTCAGTTTACCCAAAATGCGTCCCGAGTCCTGGAACGGGTGTACACCAAATGTCGTGAACAGACTCCCTGGCTAGATAGAAAACCTGTTCATCATCCTGGAGCCAATGCAGCCGTCGGAGTCCATCAAAAATAAGAACTTTAATCTGCGTATCTGGGCACAGAGCAAGCGTCTGGTCCGCATTGCTTAAACAGCGACTCATTTTGCTTTGAAGACAGGCATTCTGTCAAGCCATCCTGAGAGAAGTTCTCCGTACGTTCTGGAAGGGTAGCTTGTTGTTCGAGGTCATGCCGTGTTTTTATCGAGCGCCCGCTGCGGCAGTGCTCAGTGATTGCGTGTTGCTACGCTACGCAGTGAGACAGGCAGCGATCCCTCTGAATGTGGAGTTTTCTTTCGAAAGATATTAATCAGCCAGGTTATACTGCTGCACTTCAGTGTTCGGCGAAACTTTGTGTTCTCAGGGTTCATATTCTGAAGTTGTGGTGTCGTAGTCACTGACCAAGTCAACAATAACATGTTTGCTGTTTCGGAACCCATACGGGCTCCTTGTTCACAATGATGCGGAGAAGTGGCTGTCCGCAAATGGCTGTCACAAAATTTCGAATACTACTATTCACTATTTTCAGTCTGTTTTTACAGTCGACAATCTCGTTGTTCCTTCTATTTCCTTTTGGAATCTAACGTCTCCAATCCGCGATGTAGTCATCACTGAAGAGGGCGGGCTATATCTCGTAGGTAATTATGTCACTGAAAAATTAATGGCCGGGGTGGTATCCCTAACATGTTTCTGGTTCGATACTCTGTGTACCCCTCGCTACCTATCCGATTATTTTTATTAAATCCTTAAAATCCTGTGAGTTCCCAGATATTGCAAAATGGCAAAACAGTACCTTGAAATAAATATGGTGATAAGCAAAGTCTTCCGCAAGGTACAGGCCATTTCTCTTATCCTCATTCCTCCTAGCTATTATAGCATATTTCTGAACATATCACTGCATTCCTCGAATCAAACAATCCATTTTCTAATTTATATAACGGATTTAGGCGAGGTTATAATACTGTTACTTAGTTACCCGAATTTTTACACGATGTTTCTTGTAAAATGGACAATGGGAATCAAGTAGACGCCTTATTCATTGACTTTTGGAAAGTGTTCGACACTGTACTCCACTTTAATTACTATGTAAATTTAGTACCATATTAAAGAACCCGCCACTAGTTACATGAATTTCGAATTTTCTTTCACACAGCTCGCAGTCCGTTTCTTATAACTAGGCTGACTCCCATTTTAAGGTGTCAGGTGTTCCACAACTTTCTGTAGTTGAACCGCTACTGTTTTTACATATATTAACAATTTGCCCAGTAACATCAGCCCTAGAACTCGTCTATTTGCTGATTGTCTTGTTTGCTATGATTCTGTGCGGAGCCCTTTAGGGGCTGGGTCACTGTTTCCCGTTTGGGTGGGTCCGCGCAGAGTTGAGAGGAAAGGAGACACAGATGCGAACGGGTATCACCAGATAAAAAGTAAGTTTAATCAATAAGGGTTTAAACGGTGCCGGCTCCCTCACCGGTCTCGAGCGCGGGGTAGCGTCGGCGCTCACCCGGCTTATGGTCACGTAGAAGCGTGTCAGGCTGGTGGCTGGTTGCGGGCCGTGGAGTCGAAACACTTCGCTCTCGTGCCGAGGTGCACGGGAGGCGCAGTTTCGCCGCTGGATCGGTGGGGGACTCGAGTTCTCGAACCGGGGAACGCGTACTCCGCTGGGCTGTGGAGGTGATCTCGTAGTGCAGCTGCGGGCCCGCTTGTCCGTGTTGCTGGAAGGTTCTGAGAGCGGCAATCCTCGTCGTCTCGTTCTCGGATCGGAATGCAGGAGTGCGCTATCAAACAATTCCTACAGCGGATTCTTCCGGAGGAATCACCAGCATTGCGGGCGCGACAAGGTCGGCTTGGGCCCGTCCCCGCGAAGGACAGCATTTTAGGCAAGTAGAATGGTACGAAGGGTGGCATCGGAGGCAACGTCCGAACGACACAATTCCGTTGACTCTCTTGAAGTTCATCACCATCTGAACGATTCCTTTGCTAAATTCTTTGAATGGTGCGCAACCTGGCAAATGATTATTAATTTTAACAAATGCGTGCTCATGCCTTTCAGCAATAGCAAGTCCCTTTCCAGCTTCACGTATTATTTTAACGGATCTGCCTTGAAAAGGGTAACAGAATACAAATATCTTGGTGTTATCCTTTCTAACAATCTATCTTGCTCTCAGCGCATTAAGTTTTTCTTCACAAAATCTAAAATATCAGGTTATTGAAAACGACGTTGTCCAAGTCCCCCCAAAGCGCTAAACTACTAATGTACAAACCGCTGATTCGCCCTGAGCTTGACTATGCATGTCCCGTTGGAACTCCCACCAGCAGGACGAAAGGGATAAAATCGAACCCATCCAAAGCAGCCAACAAGTTCATCTGCAATCGTTATGACCGTTACTTTTTGCCTTCCCTTGCCCTATCTTCCCTGGAACCTACGACACTACGTACGCGCCGGTTCCGTGACTCAATGAACGTGCTACACTGTTTTATTCATTCAGCGTAACTCATGTCTGATGATACATACATCACATTTGCCTCACCGTCTATTACCAGGAGGAATCACCATCTAAACATCAAGTCTTACCATTGTCGAGCTAATACATTCAAATTTATTTTTTCCTTCGTTCAAATTCTCTACACTGGAATGGATTGCCTGGTGATATGCGTTCCCTTCCACTGGAAAAAAATTGTACCTGGCCCCGTTGCCCTGTTGCTCTGTTTTATTGCTATTTCTATTGTTCTGTTCAATGCTTACTTCTGCCAAAGCCCAGAGAGAGGGCTGCAGTGTGTACAAAAATTAAATATGGCACAATAATCTCGAGTAGATTGCAGGCAAGTCACCACCAGTCCGATTAGCAGTATATGGTGTGGCTAGAATAATTTGCAACTGGACAAAAAGTCGGGAAGCCAAATTTATTTCTTTAGCTATGATAGCAGTGCCATCGACCACGGCCCCTTGCCCGCGTCATTATGAACAGAGAAGCCGTATGGGTTCCGAAACTGCTTACATGTTATTTTTTTACTTCGTCAGTGACGGCTATGTTACTCTTTGTGTGCTGAAGTTATGGAGATGCGTGATTCTTGTTTTGAGGCCGGAGATAGTGAAATTTCGCTTCATTGCGGTTTTCTTTCCAGAGGTTTTCAGCGATGAGCAGCTGTACCTAATCCTCGACTTCGAATACGGAGGCAAACCACTGGAGAATTTCAAGGTGAGCTTCGAAGCCGACACTGCACCCCTTTTACTTTCTGCTCATTGCGGCCCCTTACTCGGTGGCGAGTGCCCGCACGGAGGGCGAAACAGGGAAATCAAGAGTTGGAAGAAAGTTGGTGGTGTGTTAAACGCGAGTAAACTCAGCACCGTTGTATAGAAAGATTCTCATTACAGCTACATGCAGAGGCGAACGCATTGTAGAGCGCAAGCGTTATTATTCGAAGTTCGAACCGAGAAAACGGCTCATAGCGTCCATCTGACCTTCAAGATCAGCTAAGGTCAATCCAACGCCTCGCGCGGTTGTTCAGTGAAAGCGTCGAATAGCTCGTACAGTACGAGGAGAGGGGGGCGGAGAAGGGGATATCAGAAAAGACGAAGGACGCGTGGTATTACAAAATTATACACGGCGGCGCTGACTGCAGCCGTGTTCACTGCGAGTTTGTTCTGCAAGGCAGACTGTCGGTGTTTTGTCGTTCGATGCTATTGTGCGCACATTCATTGCACACTTTCACGCAGGGACTCAGCTACCGCTCTATAACAGGGGTTTAACCGCGTTCAACCGATGCATTTTTGAGGGGAAGGAAGGGGAGAGGTTGCCGTTGCCAAGTGTTCGTGGCCATCTTCGCTCGCATCCTCTCGGTGTTCCAGCATGTTCCTTTTATGGCTATACAGAGGAGCAACAAGTGCAGCCTTTGCCACCATACCTTTGTTTCCCCGATACATTCACAGACCACGTGACAGTGCGATATACTATTGGATTTATATGAGAAAAGCTCCTTTGCCCCTGATTTCGAAGATCCCTTGTTTTCTTGATACATTTCGTTGAAACAGCGCGCTCCTCGATGATGGACAAAAGGAAAGGCTACACAAGGCCGGCGCCTGTACATCCTACCTTTGTGGCCGCCGGCCGTCTAGCGCTCCGTTTCAACGAAATGGATATAAAGCAACTCACCAAGCCGATACAGTTCTCATCCGATATCCCAGGGTCCGGATCCGCACCCTGATGTCCGGATCCCAACCATGAGGCAGAAATAATTGGAAGGATAAGAATTGGGTGGAGTGAATTCTGCAGGCATCCTCAGACAATGAATGGCAGCCTACCAGTTGTCCCTGTAGAGGAATGTGCATGACAGCTGCATCTTACCGGTACTGACCTACAGGGGAGAAACTTGGAGGCTCACTAAGAGGGTTCATTTTAAACTTGAGGCCGCCTCAGCGAGCAATGGAGTTGAAGATGAAAGGTGTAACGTTGAGCGACAAGAAGAGAGCGGAGTGGGTCGGGGAACAAACGCGTGCTAAGGACATATTAGTAGAAATAAGAAGACAGGACATGTAATGCGAAGGCAAGATAACCGTTGGTCATTAGGGGTAGCAGAGTGGATCCCTAGAGAAGGCAAGCGTGGCAGGGGGCGGCAGAAAGCTGATGGGCAGATGAGAAGCACGGGTTGCGGCGGACAAATTGGTCGAAGCCAGCCCAGAGCCGGGATAATTAGGAGATCTATGGCAGAGGCCTTTGCCCTGCAGTGGGCGTAGATAGTCGGCTGATGGTGATATGATCTCAGGGTAGTCTCCGGCATTAGCTATCTTGGCATATATTAGCGGCTAACCGGTTGTGATATATATTTCCACTGACGACCGTAATTTGTGTTTTAATTATTTCTGTCAGGAGCCATGCGCAAAGAGACGCGCAGGAGGACGTCTTCAAGTTCCAGTCACCATCACTTTGGGCAGGCTCGGCAGAGTAGGACGAAAACTCTATACAGGCACCTTTCGTAGAGAATCACGTCTAACGTACCATGTACCTGATCCTTGCCGTCTGGCACTCGGTTGAAGGTGTGCTGGACGGCTGCCGCAGGGCTCCGCGGAAGCAGCTGGAGAGCGTGTTCGTGCAACTGAGCTGCTCTCTGGCCGCGGCGAGTCGCGCTCGCTTCGAGCACCGCGACCTGCACACCGACAACGTGCTTGGTGCGACGCACCAACGAGGAGCACGCCACGTACGCGCTGCAGGGCGCGGAACTCCAAGGTGCCCAACGGCTTGCGTCTGGGCATCATCATCGACTCAACCCTTGTCGCGGATCTCCAAAGGTGCGCTTCCCGTGGTGTTCCCAAAATGGCAGTGAATACAAGTTCGGTTCCTTAAAAATGCCCCTTTGTCGCATAATAATGGCACCAATTTTGTCGTAAACTTTAAAGAAATGACTGGGATATTACAGAAAAGAACACACAATTGGCAGTTTCACAGCCACTTTCTGAGGGTTTTCTATGACGTCAGAGGGAATTGTTTTTGCGATTGGCGGCCATGAACCTAAGCAACCATCAAGGCAAACACTGGGCGATGGTAGCGGGTGATTCCTGTTCCGTTTGAGCGTACTACTGTAGTGTTAGGTGTAGTTAACGCACTGATAACTCTGTTCTCGGTGCTTGCCATAATACCACAAACTTGATTATATTGCGTCACTGTAGCGGGAAATTTGAAAGTTTTTCAGAATCCCTTGGAGTATGCAATAAATTAGCGGGAGACACCAAAGTCTAGTTCTTTTTAATTGAACAAAGTTGTATTTTGTCTCGATGGTCTTTTTACAGCGGAGGCATTAGGTGCCGCGTTTTTCGAAAAACCGCCGTTGTTGCTGTTGTCGTTGTCCGGTTGAGAAAATTGCTGCCGCTGTGAGGCCTGAACACAGACCGCCTTTGAGGTCGTACGGGAATCGAAGCGGGGTCTGCACTGTTTGAGCAGAATGCGGCACCATCGCACTACCCGAGCGGGCGGCTATTGGTGGAAAAACGGTTACATTGGTGGGCGCCCTGTGACAGGCGAAGGTGACTGGTAGAACGCGTGCACGCCAGCCACGGAGAAGCTTGTGGCGTGAAGGGTTGCCAGTGGTCCTGTCGAAGTAATGCACGCCACAAGACGAAGAAACGATAGCGTACAAATGCACGGAGACATCGTGTAGCAGTAAAGGTGTCATTGATTAGAATAACTGGGCGTTTGCCTTTAAAGTACGTTAGCAGACGTATGTGCCCTGAGGAATTTTCGGCTTGCGGGTTGTGCCTTTCTGGCTGCCTTCATTTAGCGAGCGTCCTCAGGACGAGCTCCTGTCGAGACAACACATCTCAGCAACAAGAACCTTATCTCCTTTGCAGTCGTACTGGGTGGGTGCAGGTTAAAAATGAGCAGGCTCGGCTACACAAGGGCTTCAAGAATATCACCTTAAGCAGAGTGATTGCAAAAATATATCTTACTGTGGCATGGTACTTTCGCGTGTCCAGAACTGAGTAGCGTGGTAACAGTCGCGAGCATGAATCAGTGATTGAAATGTCCACTGCAATCTGGGTGATCCTCATAGCCCAAAAACCAAAGCGTCATAAGGTTTCTTGCTAGATTGGTGTAGCGTAGACGCGCCAAGCCGGCTCATCGCAATGTGGTCCCGCTAGCGTCCCAGACCCGCTGAGAGCTGTGTGAATTAACCAAGGAAGAATGAAAAACGTACGCTTGAATGCACACAAGCCATACAAAGTACGACCAACCAAGAAAATTATATTCACCCTCGCTCTGATAGGACCTTGGCGTGTGTACATAGCGTAAGAGTCATTTATAGTCACGCCCAGTAGAACGTGAAACGCTCAATAGTATTCTGGGGAACATTTCGTCAAAACGACAATGGGGGATTGGGGTATCCACGGCTGGGGGGGTGGGGGGATCGCTTCAAGGGACGCCCCTTGAGTGCCCCAAAACGTTGTGCCAACTGTAGCACCTACAGTGAGTGTCATCACCCTCTCTCCCATGCCCCGATGTAGCCAACCTTTCACACCCATCTTTCCCTTCCCGCCCCCACACGCACGCGCAGTGGATCGCTCTGGATGTGCATCTGGGAAACGATGACTTCATCTTCACGCTCGACCTGTCTTGGGGCTATATAAAATCAATGCCTACTACTTGATGAAGCGGCTGAAAATACTTGCATGATGGTGTCAATACCAATGAGCGTTGCAGGTCATATTGGGGACGCTCTACACGGCTATCGTGCGCACTAAGGAGGCAATCAATTACTTCGTTACGTCGCTAGGTTGGCCGATATTTGTTTCACGGGTGCCCCTGAGGACGCACTCTTCATTGTGGGTAATGAAGGTTGGGAGGTGACTGTGGGATGCGTCACTCTGTTTTTTATTGCCGCCCAGGGCACGAAGCGGAATACGCGGCCACCAAAATGCCCCAGTCGGTGCTGTTTACAGACCTCGCCCTCGACTCGCAGCTCTTCGGAGGATCGGGCAGCTACCAGTATGACATATACCGGATCATGAGGGAACGCAATGGGTACGTGTGTGCAGGAGCGCTGTTTCACTTTTTAGGTGCGGAGTACCTTAGGACCGCACAATGTCCATCCGCGTCCGTGCGCATAGCATTTGCAATCGCAAAAACCACGCAGGCATCGGCAAGATTCCAGCCTGTGTCTTGTAGACAGAGTTAGTGTCAGTCGTCTTACCGATTGTGCTACAATCGTAAGTTAGTACCCGAGAGTCAAATGGCTTACTCCCTCGCCTGTAACGGAGCGGAATACCTTAGGACCTCCGAACGTCCGTCCGCGTCCATTCTGTGCGCACACCACCAAGCGAAAATCAAGCGAAATTCGATTTGAGCCGTGAGTTGCAGTTTCATTTAGGGAATAATCAAGGCTCAAGGCTCAAATCGAATGACGGTCGGGGTGCAGCTCGGATGTCACTCTGGGCGCAACTTGGATGTCATTTCGAGTCCCCGTACTCCGCACCCTCGCCATCACCCACGGAGTGCAGATGCTGCCATTTCTATTCATTACGAAGCTTCTTTTCTTATTAAGGACTCTGATTCGCACGAAGGCAGGCTTTCATATTTCCTGAAGCCGGGGAGCTTCGAAATCACTGTATACTACGGTTTGGAGCATAAAACTCGCGCAAAAATAGTTTCAAAATAACGAAAGGCTTAACATTATTGTGTATTTATTAAAACTAAAATAAAATACACGTCAACATCTATGTACATGTAACACTCACACTTGTAAGAAATGGCAGCAGCTGTCGGGTATTGCCCTCAGCGTAAGAGCTTGAGCTTAACATTACGGTTTAATAGAGAGTTTTAGTATAACGCGTGCTAGCGTTTAGCGCGCGCAAAATATTGCGCTTGCGCTCCGGAAAGTTTTCTACATACCCCGCTTTTAGTACAGCGCCCGCAACGCTCCGCTAATAGCGTGGCGCTGCTCATAATCGTCGCTAGCGCCATCCAGGCTATGAACAGGCAACTTTATTTTGGCAAGCCAACCAGCCCATACGAACGCGAGCCAAGGTAAACGGCGGTACCCCTCGCATCGACTGTGTTCGGCACGGCTTGGCACAACGATACGGTGAAGTGAATACTTTTTTATACCGTAGTATTCTGTGCGATCGCGGGTACCTGTCACTGTCAGCAACGTGAGATCGTCGGTGACGGAGAGGCGCGTGTGCACAGAACCATTCCGGCCGGCAGCGGCCAGTGGGGACAGGCCCTCTCCTGAAAACATGTTTCGCGGGACCAGCGGCAGCCGCTTGCGGCCCGCAAGCCCGCAACACACCGCCCGCAAACTCAGGAAAGTTGCGTGCGTCCGCAAAACGCAAACCTCTTTCTGCGGACGGCATATGCGCACAGTGCGCGCGCTAAACGCTAACTCCCGCCACACTAAAACTCTCCAATGTCTAACGAGGTCAACCGCTACCCGCAACATGAAGTAGAATCAATAAGCTTAGTGCTTTATTCAATGGGTAATGGTTGACGACGTCGGACTTCAAAGGATGACGTTACGCCTAATGACCAATGTTTACGATTACCGTTTGGCAACTTGAACGATTAATAAATTTGAACCTTGGGTTTAGTAACAAGCACAGCCACGGCTTGTTCATCGAGCTACGTGTATCGGTTGATGATGTTAGCCCCCAAAGGGCGGCGTTGGGTCAAACGCTGGGCCGTCTCGGCTACCCTCGTCGCCCCTTCGCTGTGCTGCCAAGTAACGTTCGCGCAAGCGAGCTATATACTGCAGAAATAAGAAAATCAAGGAAGCCTGCACTCCCTCCCGAGACTTGAATGGCGAAGCTGTTGTAGGTGAGCATTGGCGGACACAAGTTGAGGTTTAGTATCGTTGTGGTTGCGTGGAGGCATGGCATTTCAATGACCTTATGTTCAGCAAGGCCAGAGTGAGCGCGTCGTTTTGGTCGACATTTTTGTAAGCCAATCTGAAAGAACGAGTTATTATCTCTTTTCACGCCGAGCCACTCGGAGCGCGGCCTCTTCCTCGTCGTGCGAACTATCCACGGCCGGGCCATATGGAGCCAATGATAACTTACAGAAGCTTCGACATTCAAGTCGCGGCTCTTCTACGGTATAGAGCGCATGCTCCCGACGACACGAGGACGAACAAACGAGGGGCGTACGCTAGCACGTGTCTTTCTCGTTCCGAGCAAGTGTTGCCACGACACGGCGAACGCTGGAGTGTTTTTGTGGCCGACGATGACCAATCTCCTTAAGTGGGTATGCCTAGCCTGACGAACGCGCGCTCGAGGCACGCGTGCACGAGAGTTCGGCATTTTTCTGGTGTTTTTAAAACTGCGGACACCATAAACCAACTATTTGCTTCGCAGCTTCGCTGTTAATACGGCAGGCTCAATTAACGAGGCTTTATAATGTAGGTTTATAACAGGCTTCCAATATTCCTCGCGCAGGCGGTAGAGGTAAGCTAGAGCGCGTGACACATGAGCGTCTGAGAAATCCGGCTTCTGATGCAACGCGACAAAGTACCTAAACTTAACAACTTGGGGACAACTTAAGAACGGCAAGGGAAGTTGTGCCTGCCCCTTATAACCGCCGCCGGACGTTCTTCCGCGCTGCGTGAACAGAGCGTTACTGCGAGTGTTTTGAAAGTGATGCGAGTCGTTTTGCGTGATTTCTCGCACTTAATCTGCTTATAAATTCTTCCAGCGACGACAAAAAAAAAAAAAAAGGTGTGAAAAAGATAACGATGTTACGCATTCAGCGCAAACTCGTATCGAAACGCGCGCGCATTGACACCCGGTTCATCGCTTCGGCGGACTAATAGACTGCATGAGTTACTGCCGTTCTTAGCTTGCACATGATTCTAGCAGCTCACTTGCGTGCCGGACCGGCAGACCCACGGGTCTTCCAGCCGTGAAACCGGTTCGCGGAGCGGCAAATGCACGTGCATACGCGTGCTTTTCCACTCACGTGCTTTGCCTCTAATAGTGATTCAGTGCCAAACAGGGCAAGGGGAACATACTCGAGCGTATACATTGGGTGGCATCTTCTGAGCTTCCTGGCAATGCGGTGCACTCAGCGATCTCGCTTCGTTCACTCTCCACAAACACGGCTCGCAGCAACGACTGGCAAACGTACGACCCGTTCACCAACGTCATGTGGCTGGACTACACGGCGCGCAAGCTGCTGGCCAAGCGCCCGAGATGCCCCGGTGGCGTCCCGCCGCCTATGTGCGCCAGGCTCGCCGAGTGGCAGAACCAGCTGCCGTCCTTCCCGTCGGCCGGGGCCTTCGTGACCCAGTGCCTGTTTCCCGCCCCTCGTCCGGCCAACCGGAAGCGGCGCAAGGAGCACGCTCCCCCCGCACCCGGATACCACGCCATGGCGCTGCGGCGGAAGTGAGGCTTCGCGCAAGCGGTGAGCTTTGTGACATTCAAGGCGCAAAGAGGACGAAGTGCACGGCTGCTCCATTACAAAGACTGATTTGTCGTGTTAACAATGATACTGCTTTTATCGCAAACTTCGAAACATAACTTAGACAATGAAGAAAAAAAAGATGAAGCAGTGGCAACTCCTTAGCCACTTTCTGGCTGTCTTTATGATGTCACAGTTTTTATGACGTCACAGGGATGCTGCCATTTCTATCCATTACGAAGCTTCTTTTCTTAAGGACTCTGATTCGCACGAAGGCAGGCTTTCATATTTCCTGAAGCCGGGGAGCTTCGAAATCACTGTATACTACAGTTTGGCGGATAAAACTCGTGCAAAAATCGTTTCAAAATAAGGAAAGGCTTAACATTATTGTGTATTTATTAAAGCTAAAATATTATACACGTCAACATTTATGTACATGTAACACTCACACTTGTAACAAATGGCAGCAGCTGTCGGGTATTGCCCTAAGCTTTAGCTTGACATTACGGTTTAATAGAGAGTTTTAGTGTAACGCGAGCTAGTGTTTCGCGCGCGCAAAATATTGCGCTTGCGCTCCGGAAAAGTTTTTTACATACCCCGCTTTTAGTACAGCGCCCGCAACGCTCCGCTAATAGCGTGGCGCTGCTCATAATCGTCGCTAGCGCCATCCAGGCTATGAACAGGCAACTTTATTTTGGCAAGCCAACCAGCCCATACGAACGCGGGACAAGGTAAACGGCGGTACCCCTCGCATCGACTGTGTTCGGCACGGCTTGGCACAACGATACGGTGAAGTGAATACTTTTTATATACCGTAGTATTCTGTGCGATCGCGGGTACCTGTCACTGTCAGCAACGTGAGATCGTCGGTGACGGAGAGGCGCGTGTGCACAGAACCATTCCGGCCGGCAGCGGCCAGTGGGGACAGGCCCTCTCCTGAAAACATGTTTCGCGGGACCAGCGGCAGCCGCTTGCGGCCCGCAAGCCTGCAACGCACCGCCCGCAAACTCGGGAAATTTGCATGCGTCCGCAAAACGCAAATCCTCTTTCTGCGGACGGCATATGCGCACTAGTGCGCGCGCTAAACGCTAACTCCCGCCACACTAAAACTCTCCAATGTCTAACGAGGTCAACCGCTACCCGCAACATGAAGTAGAATCAATAAGCTTAGTGCTTTATTCAATGGGTAATGGTTGACGACGTCGGACTTCAAAGGATGACGTTACGCCTAATGACCAATGTTTACGATTACCGTTTGGCAACTTGAACGATTAATAAATTTGAACCTTGGGTTTAGTAACAAGCACAGCCACGGCTTGTTCATCGAGCTACGTGTATCGGTTGATGATGTTAGCCCCCAAAGGGCGGCGTTGGGTCAAACGCTGGGCCGTCTCGGCTACCCTCGTCGCCCCTTCGCTGTGCTGCCAAGTAACGTTCGCGCAAGCGAGCTATATACTGCAGAAATAAGAAAATCAAGGAAGCCTGCACTCCCTCCCGAGACTTGAATGGCGAAGCTGTTGTAGGTGAGCATTGGCGGACACAACGTTGAGGTTTAGTATCGTTGTGGTTGACGTCGGAGGCATGGCATTTCAATGACCTTATGTTCAGCAAGGCCAGAGTGAGCGCGTCGTTTTGGTCGACATTTTTGTAAGCCAATCTGAAAGAACGAGTGATTATCTCTTTTACGCCGAGCCACTCGGAGCGCGGCCTCTTCCTCGTCGCTGCAAACTATCCACGGCCGGGCCATATGGAGCCAATGATAACTTACAGAAGCTTCGACATTCAAGTCGCGGCTCTTCTACGGTACAGAGGGCATGCGCACAACGACACGAGGACGAACGAGGGGCGTACGCTAACACGTGTCTTTCTCGTTCCGAGCAAGTGTTACCACGACACGGCGAACGCTGGAGTGTTTTTGTGGCCGACGATGGCCAATCTCCTTATTAAGTGGGTATGCCTAGCCTGACGAACGTGTGCTCGAGGCACGCCTGCACGAGCGTTCGGCATTTTTCTGGTGCTTTTAAAACTGCGGACACCATAAACCAACTATTTGCTTCGCAGCTTCGCTGTTAATACGGCAGGCTCAATTAACGAGGCTTTATAATGTAGGTTTATAACAGGCTTCCAATATTCCTCGCGCAGGCGGTAGAGGTAAGCTAGAGCGCGTGACACATGAGCGTCTGAGAAATCCGGCTTCTGATGCAACGCGGCAAAGTACCTAAACTTAACAACTCGGGGGCAACTTATGAACGGCAAGGGAAGTCTCATAACCGCCGCCGGACGTTCTTCCGCGCTGCGCGAACAGAGCGTTACTGCGAGTGTTTTGAAAGTAATGCGAGTCGTTTTGCGTGATTTCTCGCACTTAATCTGCTTATAAATTCTTCCAGCGACGACAAAAAAAAAAAAAAGGTGTGAAAAAGATAACGATGTTACGCATTCAGCGCAAACTCGTATCGAAACGCGCGCGCATTGACACCCGGTTCATCGCTTCGGCGGACTAATAGACTGCATGAGTTACTGCCGTTCTTAGCTTGCACATGATTCTAGCAGCTCACTTGCGTGCCGGACCGGCAGACCCACGGGTCTTCCAGCCGTGAAACCGGTTCGCGGAGCGGCAAATGCACGTGCATACGCGTGCTTTTCCACTCACGTGCTTTGCCTCTAATAGTGATTCAGTGCCAAACAGGGCAAGGGGAACATACTCGAGCGTATACATTGGGTGGCATCTTCTGAGCTTCCTGGCAATGCGGTGCACTCAGCGATCTCGCTTCGTTCACTCTCCACAAACACGGCTCGCAGCAACGACTGGCAAACGTACGACCCGTTCACCAACGTCATGTGGCTGGACTACACGGCGCGCAAGCTGCTGGCCAAGCGCCCGAGATGCCCCGGTGGCGTCCCGCCGCCTATGTGCGCCAGGCTCGCCGAGTGGCAGAACCAGCTGCCGTCCTTCCCGTCGGCCGGGGCCTTCGTGACCCAGTGCCTGTTTCCCGCCCCTCGTCCGGCCAACCGGAAGCGGCGCAAGGAGCACGCTCCCCCCGCACCCGGATACCACGCCATGGCGCTGCGGCGGAAGTGAGGCTTCGCGCAAGCGGTGAGCTTTGTGACATTCAAGGCGCAAAGAGGACGAAGTGCACGGCTGCTCCATTACAAAGACTGATTTGTCGTGTTAACAATGATACTGCTTTTATCGCAAACTTCGAAATATAACTTAGACAATGAAGAAAAAAAAGATGAAGCAGTGGCAACTCCTTAGCCACTTTCTGGCTGTCTTTATGATGTCACAGTTTTTATGACGTCACAGTGGCTTCACAGTTCAATTGGCAGCCGCCGACGTAAGCGTCGACGGAGAAACGTGACTGGGCGATTGTAGTGGATCGTTTAGTTATGTTTACCTCTATAGATTGATGACTGACGTGCCCTTAACAATCTATTTTAGTGCTGGTCCCTATTGCGTCACTGCTGTCAGTATTGCGTCACTGAAGCGCTAAATTTCTATGTTTTACAACTATTCTTGCATTCTCTATATTAAAAACGTGTTTCGTGGCTAGAATATGGCTGAGCAAGATAACGAATGGCTAGTTCTATCAAACTGAACGACGGTGCGCTTGACTCCACTTCCCTTGAAGTTCTGCCAGTGCATACATTCACTTTCTTGCTTGTAAAAATCTTCGCACTGGGGCTGAAGTTTTTGAAATGATATAAAGAAAGTGACCATTTCTTTTATGTTTTCTCCTCCTGTCTAGATTTGCCTGGAACCAGCCGACTCCAATAGGCGATTGAGTGGACATCAGCTACTTGTTCGTTAACGATTACTGGATTTGATTTTCTTGATATCTCAAAGATATGAGAACGTTCTTGCGTGTATACGTACACCAGCTACTCTGTAGATTTCTTGATTAAAGTACGACGTGGGTCCCTTACGTGGCATTTGTGTCTTTGTCTTTTTTGCCACTTTAAGTTGGCCTGTTTCATGAACGGTCAAGTACTTTGCCATGTCATCATCATCATCATAATCACCAGCTCCTGTGCTAACTGCGACCAATTTATCCCCGCCAACTTCGTGATCTCATCTGCCCATATAACTTTTTGCCGCCCCCTGCCACGCTTTCCTTCTCTAGGGATCCACTCTGCTACCCTTATTTACCAACGGTAATGTTATCCACAACCAGTTATTCTTAATTTCTACTAATATGTCCTTAACACACGTTTGTTCCCTGACCCACTCCGCTCTCTTCTTGTCCCTTAACGTTACACCTATCATCTTCCGTTTGATTGCGCGCTGAGTCGTCCTCAACGTAAGTTGAACCCTCTTAGTGAGCCTCCAAGTTTCTGCCCCGTAGGTGAGTATCGGTAAGATGCAGCTGTCATACACTTTCTTCTTCAGAAACAATGGTAGGCTGCCATTCATTATCTGAGGATGCCTGCCGAATGCACTCCACCCCATTCTTACCCTCCTAATAATATCTGCCTCATGGTTGGGATCCATGGTCACAACTTGGCCCAGGTAGATATATACGCTTACCACTTGCACTGCCTCGCCACCTATCTCAAACCGCTGTGCTCTCCCGAGGCTATTGAGCATTTGTGCGTATTAATCTTCAGGCCCACGATTCCACGCTGCTTGTCCAGTGCGGTAATAATGCTTTGCTCACCGTATGAAAACAGTGCTGAAGTTATTTTTCTAGAACTAATCTTTTGCTTCATGAACATGAGGTGAAGCCATCCGGCCTTCATCTGCATGGTGTCTTTCTTATTTTAATCATAATTTTAATTATCGCGAAATCAAAATACCCCCTCCCCACAGGAAAAGAAACCGTGCTTGGAGGAGTTTATGCTAAGCATCTTCGGAAGTGTCATTACAGTGAACATCATGATTACATTGAACGTAATAAGTGTGCTGGGATGTTTTTTTTTGTGTTAAGAGTACCAAGTTACCTTTTACGCTTGGATCTAATAAGTTGAGAACAGATAAAGACTATGGGCTACTTTTACACTTTATATAGGCCCTGAGTTTGTCGAGTGCTGGAGATTTCTACAAGGTTATCTTGATCAGTTAGTATTTAAGGTAACAGCTTGGTGGACGGAAAATACAATTCTTAGTCGTACCGCGAAGTGCACCACAATAAAGGAAGTCACCATCAGGCTAGTTGCAGGGGAAGGTCGAACGAGGCAGCAAAAACATTGTCTCGCATCCTGTGTTGAAGTTAACATGTCCTTTCTGCAGAGCAACTTATCATTCAAGTCGTGCCTTCTGTCTTGTCCAAGACACAGGCGGTGTATTGAGATCAGGCGTGACAGAACTTGAACTTTGTTGAAAAGCTGGACAAGGCGTGACGGCACTTAGCCTGTTTTATATACTATAGATGCGGTTACGTGCTCCCATGCTTGACCTGGGGCCTCCGGCAGTGGAAGCTGCGACTGCCATAATTAAATGGCTACAAAATTCTTTATTGCCGACGCGCTAGTAGTACTAAACCTTGCTGAGTATTGATCTCTCGGTTGGCGATTACCAAACTCCGGCGCCCCATTTGCTTCTGCGATTCATTTTGCCCGGTCGATCCGCCAGCGCTGGTCGTGCAGGGTTGCGCTGGAAACAGCGGCTTCCCATCCGGAGAGGGAGGGCTTGGGTGTGGGAGTTTGGCTTAAACACAAGAACCCCGCTGACATTTATACGTAATATTTTAATAATTATAAAATGAATCAGATACTAATGGCGGTGGTCTTCGAAACAAGTATTGCCGTTATAAACAACGCATTTTGTGAAGTCACACCGTCTAACTGATCGCGAACGGTGGTCAAAAGCAATCGGGCGTTAAGGGGCTTCGGAAACTGCCCAAACTAGAGTATGCCAAAGTGACGGTGATGCTCTGGCAATTAAACTAAAACAAAACGGACGAGAAATCAAAGCACCGTTTAAAACACGACGATAAGGGTGCGGGGGAAAAGGCAAATACAGGGAAGTACGAACTAAAGATATGACGGCAGTGAACCTGCTCAGCTGAGTACAACGGGAAGCGCTACTGCATGTTGATACGGAAGCGCCGAGCACAGCGCTCTCTCCACGATACCTGTGTCACTGGAGAATTGAGCGTGAAAGTAAAAAGAAATAATACAGCAGTATAAAGGCTTAGGTAGCAACACTACTGCTGTGTTTTCGAGACGGTGAAGTGTATGGAAGGAATAGTGCTTCTTCAACCGCAGGCACAATAAATGTTTTTCCAATCCAATCCGTGTGCTTGGTTTCACTGCTTCATTCATCAACAGCCTTCTCAGGTTTACCAGACGAGGTGTCACGGAGCTGTCCGTAGTCGTCGTGGCTCTGCGGGCCTTTTTGTTCGGAGTCGTAAGTCCGTCGGAAGCCCAGCAGCTGTAGTACGCTCTGGTGCACCGAACGAGCCAATCTGATGCGGATCCGTTGGCGCTTTCGATGTTTACGTTAGGCATCCTCCGGTGCGCCACACGTACACCTGCAATCCCAAAGTCAACCAGGAGCTCTGAGCGGGGCTTGAGTACTTCCGATGCCGATCAATGTGAGCGCGAACGCCAGGAGGCCGCTGGTGATTACAAGCCCGATTAGATTGTCCCGCAGGGAGTAGGACAGTGAGGCCTACTCGCGAGTACGTCTCAGCACCACAGCGTGCGACGCCAGGCTGTTTGGCATCCCGGCTGGGTTGGGGGTCTTTCCTTTTCCAACCACCTGGTGCGAAGCTGGCCGGGAAAGCCAAGCGGTTGCGATGGGGCTCTCTGTGGTTGGCACAGTGCTTGCTGTAAAGGCGAAAGCTGTAGGGGCGGTGGCGTTCGTCAACAAGCGAAAAGATACACACGCTGTTACTTTCCTGCACAGCGGTGGCTGTCGCGATGGTGGTGCTGGCGGTGGGGCCATAAAACACCGCGCAACCTATCGGAAGGAGTGGCCAACAAAGGCTAATATTTCATACCAAAATGGTCGGGAAGTCTAAGTAGAGCGAACGTCATTGTAAGTCATTTCAGAAAACAAAACCTAAAGCGTTTGCGAATATAAAAAGAATGAGTGGTGGACACAGGATACAAAATTCAAAAAAACGGTTTTGATTCATTTTTCTGAAAAAATATCCGGAGCCATCTCCACTAAAGTGAAACCTGGGGAGGGGCGAAGCATGCAGTGTAAGAGTGTATTCTTGGTGCCTTGCTTTTAAATGCGAATGCATTTCTTAGTCGGGGGTTGTCGTGCTCCGTCGGCGTGCGCCTGCATTCCTCCAGCGCGAGCGCACGTGAGCGCGCGCCTCGTAGTTCTGCCTTCGTCGTCGTCGTCGTCGTCTCGGCGCGGCGGACCCGCGCCGCTACAGTCGGGGGTTGTAGTGCTCCGTCGGCGTGCGCCCGCAGGTGTTATCTCTCCGCGCTCCTCCTCGCCCCTAGCAACAGCTGTGGCGCGCCTAGCAACCGGAGCAGGTGGTAGCTCGGGCGGGAGTAGCGGAGGGCAAGGGGAGAGGAGGAGCGCGCTCGGGCGTGTGAGGGCGCTTGCATCGCGGAGCTCGGGCGGAGTAGCGGAGAGTGAGTGGAGAGGAGGAGCGCGCTCGGGCGTGTGAGGGCGCTCGCATCCCGGAGCTCGGCGGGAGAGAGAGCTCGCGCGCGGGGCGGGCGTGTTGCGCGGGTCTCTCTCTCCTCTCCGCGTACCCTCTCTCCGCTCGCTGCGCTCGGAAAATGTATATAAATGCAGTGGAGCGCACGCCTCTCTCCGTTACTGCTTGCCGCAGCGCACTCATCAGTGCACCCAATGCATTCGCATTTCCGCACGATCCCCTTCGGGGAGGTGGGGGGAGTTTTTTTTGTCAATGGGGCTGAAACCGTTGGGGGGTAGAGGCATACAGCTATGCTGTAAAAGTATCTTGTCTTTGAAGCACGAAGCTCCCCAGCGCGAGGCGTAAACGATTTTCGTGGTGTTTTTTAGTACGCATTTTAAAGCGCTCCAGCGCGAGGCGTAAACGAGTGTCCCGGTGGCGTATTTCCAAACGCTTCGCTGCACAGAGCACCCACGTGACATGCCGGTTCGCGCGAGGCAAAACGGTAATTGGCTGCGCCCCTAACCAAAAAGCGATACCAAATCCCTCTTATTAAAAACAACAACACGTTAATTATTAAGAAAAAAATTAGCTGTAAAAAACAAGGTAAGCTTTGAAAAAGACTAAGAGCTAGACCTGGTCGTGCTCGAACCCAAGCCATCAGCGCCCGTACTCGCTGCTCTACGATCGAGAAGCGAGAGAAGAGAGAGAGAGAGAGAGAGAGAGAGGAGAGAGAGAGAGAGAGAGAGAGAGAGAGAGAGAGAGAGAGAGAGAGAGAGAGAGAGAGAGAGAGGAGAGAGAGAGAGAGAGAGAGAGAGAGTAGAGAGAGAGAGAGAGAGGGCTTTGAAAAAGCAGAGAGTTTTGCCGGTGTTGCAATCGCCTGCTAGGGGTCGGCGATGTAGCGAAAACAGGCATATATAAAAGAGGTGGGCAGAAAGAAAAAAAAACACTGGCGTGGCTTGACGTGCTCTACGGACTATTTTTTAAGTGCGAATGCACTTTATAAGCGACCCCAAACCATCCACCGCCGGCGTCGGCGGCGTCGGCGTCCGCAGTGCTCCTCTATATTTAAAGAAGAAACAGCATCCGGCGCCAGGTTTCGATCCGAGGACTTTGCGGGCCGCAGCCCGACGCTCTACCGAATAAGCCACGGACGCGACGCTGATATTGTCAGTAACGCGCCTTATATCTTTAACGCATTCAAACTACGTCGTCAGCGGCGTGCGTTGGCGACTCAGCGGCGTTATAGCGGCTTGATAACTGCGTGGTGTACACGTGATACTACAAACCCGATGGAAGAGATGGAAGAGAAGGCGGCGAGGCGGTGGGCTGCGGGGGCCGAGCGCAAGCTCCGCAAGCGGGCCGACAACCGTGCATTCGCACTTTCACATTCTCCCCCTCGGGGAAATGCGGGGGAATTTTTCAGATTGTGTCACAGAATTCACAATTTTAAAATGTGACCAATTTTTTCAAAGTCAGAAAACAAGCTTTTTAGAGCCTGACGCTACTTTGAGGGGCACGTCCATGGTGCATGGGATAGTCTTCAGAGTTACAGGCCTTCAATCTAGGCGTTCAATATCTTCAAAAAAAAAAAAAAAAACGGGATCTTTGTGCCAAGTAGGCGACCATTCTAATAAAATATGTTCAATGCTTTCTTCAGAAGAACGGGTTGGTCGTCAGTCCCGAGGCGAAAAAGGTAACTGTTGGTGTAAGCCGAGTTCACTCGTAGGCGATGATATAATGTCTCCAGGCTACGAGGGCGCTGTCTTGGAAGTCTTGATTTCAACTCCGGGTCAATCGCGTGCAAAAAGACTTCGTTATTCGGTTGGTTACACCATAGCCAGTTTCTTTCATGTACGGCAAAGCTGTGCACCATGGAGGAAGCCTCCGTTTTTGTAAAGTACACTTTGCGGTATTTCCTGAGCCCGAACGGAGGGCTCGTTTTAACAGGCGCTCAAAAGAATAGCGCGCGCTGTGACATCATACATGCCACGTGGTGCTCTGTGGAGCGAAGCGTTTGGAAACACGCGTCCCGGTGTTTTTGTAGTACGCGTTACGGTCTAACGCGGGGCTAAACGAGTTTCCAGGTGTTTTAGTACCATGACTACATTAAACGACGATTACGATGACGACAACGACAGGAGACTCCAACAGCCCGAGTACCTAAAGGGATTCTCCCCTATTAACTGAACGTAAACAGGTCATAAATTTCACTTTATCCAGGAATATAAAACAAGCCAGTGGGGTAAAAATCTTTTGTATGACAAAACAAATCTCGATTATCGCAATTAGTAACTAGAATACAGGTGGATACTTCAGACTGTTTACGTGAATGGGTTGCGAAATCAATTATACGTGATGTGTGAGCCCTAGACCATAATCTCGTAATAAAGTTTATTCATTACAATTTCCTTTTAGACTATGGGGACCTCTTGTTTGTAATGGTAGATTACGAGAAAATCATCTACCGCTCCCCGATGGTTCAACGCGAAGCTTTCTCGTGATGAATTCATTGGATGGCCAATCCCACACTGCGAGTATATGCTACTCTGTAGGTACGCACCACTTTGCTAGAATGCCGAGAGCAAGTCTTGGGTGCGCAATCCGTAATCCTAACGTTCGAGTTTGGGGTGTACGGCGCAAATCTGTTAAAACCTGCTGCTGGGCGTTCGTTTAGACCATGTCGACATGTAGCAATCGGTAGACGCCGGCTGCATAAGGCGAGTGACCTGAGTTCTATTCCGGACACGGGTAGTGTTTTTCTTTCACTTCACCCCGCGAACATCCACCACCATCGTCAGAGAAAGTCAGGGAAAGTTGGCGCACAACGGCACGGGTGTGGACACTAAAGCTTCGCTTTAAGAGGGCGTAGGAAAGACGCCCTACAATTCTGTGTCACCGCCTTTTTCGCGCACTTTGCCGTAATGTACCAAAACAAACACCCCAACTTTTCATCGTGCACAATGTATCATCGTGCACAATGTAATCGAAGGTCATTCGTGATAATAACCCATTCTGCGGTGCCGATGCATCTTTGCGACAGACCTGTCCTGGTTGTGTCTGCGGGCGGTGGCTGTAGCTGCAGTGAGCAGCTGTCTGTTTGCGACATTTCTGTGTTCCATAGCACATTTTTCTCCGGCAAACTTCCGCGCGCGACCACGCTTCACAGCTGTGGGCGAGGTATACGCTTCAAAGTCCACAGCAGTGGAGACAGCACAGCCAAGAAGAAAGCTGTCCAGTGGTGCTACAATCTTTTTCATCAATGCCGTAATTGCCCTTCTCCTATTGCGTTGGCTATCGCTCTTAGTTATTAAGACTAACAGGCTTGGCTATTATCCGTGTTTAGCAATACCTACACCAAATAGGGCACACATGCTTGGCTACACAGAACTCATGTCACCCTCCGGTAGTGGGATTGTCTCCTCCTATTATCATCATAATAATTGCTTTAGCATTGTGTTGTTTTGTTAGGCGAACCTAAGCACCGCAGGTATAAATCAATGAACCGCTAAATATCGCCCCATATGACCTTAAGAAAGTGCCCCTGGCACTGGAAATTTACAAAGGCCACGTGCGCTATTGAGGCGCCTACGGAGCCGCCACCGACCAGTATTCGGTTACCGACCGAACCAATCGGTGGCTCCGACGGCTTCCGCATGCAGTGAAAACGAGTAGTCGCTCGTTCGTATAGAATTGAGGGTGCGCAAAGGGTGATACCGGAGGAGTAAGGGCGATGGCCGGGGGATATTGCGATAACGCCCAGCCCAAATGAAGGTCCTAGAAACTCGACATCTCGGGAGTATACAATCCTACTATAGTGTAGGAGCTCACAATCGCTGGCTTCTAAAATTACCCCCCTAGAAGTATGGGAGGGAATTTGTAATTGCTTTCTTTGAATAATAATTTCTGTTCAACTCGCAGTCCCGTCCATTTAAATATCGAGCATGCTCTCTCTGACATAGGTAACCCGCATAAGGTCTCAGGATTGTTTTACCTGATTTCCCCACAACGAATTCATAATGTGGCGAATGTGGATTTGCGCTAATAAGTTTCTTTTACGGATTCCTTCATGTGTATTCACTTCTTCCATAAATCCTATTCTTTGCATGCAAATTCTGGCACTCCATCCCTCGTCACCTTGCAGGACATCACACAGCATTACCGCGCAGTTAGACAATCCCCTCCGTTCTCGTTATCCTTATACACTCAAAAAAGGAAAAATAAACAGACTAGTGTGCGTCGAATCCACAAAAACCCTTTCCCTCAACCCACCGGCCTACACGCCACCTACCCAACCAAAGACCCAGCACAATGGGAATGTTCTTCTCAACTATGCACCCTAACCCACATCACCATCGGGTGTGCCCACAACCCAGCCCTCTCCCTTTTTCCTCTACCATACTCTTCCCTTTCCCGAGTTGTGGGAGAACGTGACGACAAGCGCTGACCTGGACGGCCGTCAACTACTCGACTCGAGGCCAGAGATTGCTAAACCTTCCCTTGGGCTCTGGTACTAAGCAACCACATCCAGTTCCCTGCTATGTGAAGTTCTATAAACTACAAACGTTACCTATACCGGGAGCCGGAAACTTTTCTTCGGACTTTGTACTATAGCAAGAAAAAGGCTATCGGGATTTTGAAATGAAATGGCTAAGATCTGATATAAACGGCCAGCACGGGGTGCCGGACCGGAGACTTGAAATTTCTGGTTAATTTGTTGAATATGGTACAAACGTATGCGCAAAGAGCTGGCTACGATGGTGAGGCCGTCGATTGTTCGCACGAGGACATCAAACCAAAAAAGTGAACAACAAAGTTCACTATTTTGATGGGGGACTTTAAAGTAAATGTAGATGAGAAGCAAATAGCAGAAAGGCAAATGGGAAAATTTGGAATCGGCACTCGCAAGAGTCGAGGAGATGCAGTGGTTGGGTTCATGGAAAGAAAAACCCTCCCTCGCATAACACCAATCCTGCCGCTACAAGCCGAAGCCCAGCTAAACACCCTAGATGAGATCATCCATCAGCGTCGTTCCGCTCGCCTGCTAAAGCGTGGATATGTACCGGAGGCAGCGGCTCTCGCTGCGTATATGGGCCACGTTCCTGATACGATGCCAGCCTTTTCTGCGGCTTGACCGCCCTGGCTCTACCATCAGGTGACGGACAACAAGCCTCTGGCAAGGCTACATGTCCGAACCTCTGGCCTTCATCAACCTCCGGATGCAGCCCTCCTTCATGTCCGTCACTGGGCGCCTGCGACGCGGACACGAGTCATACAGGCTTTCGTCGACGCCGGGGCACATGACTGCCTCGTAACCACAGCCTTGGCTTGTCCCTCTCACCCAACCTTAAACCAGTGCTGCGCCTACGAGACCCTCCGACCTCTCCCAAACCTGTTGGCAGAACTTACTGCAATTCGGGATGGTCTCCAAGCGCTCTCATCGACAGTAACTACCGGTGTGAAACTGGAAATTTACACGGACTCAACGACGGCGATACGTGATCTACGTCGCGTTGCGCGTAGCACCAGCATGTCGGCACGTATTCCCCGCGATCCTGGACACATATCCATGCCCTGTGCGTGTATTGTGGGTTCGCCGGGACATGCTTCCTGCACACATAGCGGCGGATCGCGCCTGTCGCCGTATAGACCTACAAAGGCCGCTGCCACTTCTTCCGGTGTCCACCCGAGAAGAACTGGCTGGTGGAAAAGGGAGAACCTCCGCCGCGCCACGCGTGCTTTACTTCCACCGCGTGGAACCGACCTCCCCAGTGGGCTCGCTCGCTGGGAGGAGGTCCTGCTGCGGAGGCTTCGAGTTGGGGTGGCATTATCCCCAGCAGTTGACCCACGCTTGGCCTGCCCGCTATCACGCACCGTTTGCGGACACCTGTCCCTTTTGGTACGGTCCCTGCGTCTGAAGCCGACACGAGCCACCTTCTATGGACCTGCCCTGCCCTTCAAACCTCTCGCCTGCAACACCTCCGGGGCACAGGGCTCCATCCTGGAGACCCCCTGATCTACAGCGGTGGATACGGGGGCCTCAGTACCGGTCTCTGTTGACGTTTCTGCGTGAAACCAATGTAATGTTGTATATATGACTGTTATGCCGTAAGGCAAACTCTCGCAAAAAAAAAAAATCTTGATGCTAATGAACACATTCACCTGGCAGTGGACCTGCAGGAACTCCCAAAAGAAAAAAAATAGATAGAGACTTTATTGATCAAGGGATGGTGGGGCGAATCAGCCGCCTCGGTCAATGCAGCCGCTGAGGGCCCTGATGATGTGGGCCGCCGGTTCCCGTTGCTCTTGGAGACTTGCCGGAACAGCCAGCCACTCTCCGGAGTAATTGTGTGGTAGGGTATGGTTGTAGGGGCACTCCCACAGAATGTGGTCCTGGGTAGGAGGAATAAGGCGGTGGGGACAGAGTGGGACAGGGGTGTCTGGCGTGCGTTGGAACAGATGGAGCCGAGTGGGTGTGTGCAGTGTATATGTTTGCGCCTGCCGAATGACTACTTTCTCGCGACGGGTAAGCCCGGAATGGAGGGGAGGGAACGTGCGGCGTATGCTTAGAAGGTCTGCTAAGGTGAGGAGCGAGGGGGAGGGCAAGGATTTGTGTCGCGAGCGTCGACAGGGGCCCGGAGGAAAGCTTCGCGGGCAAGCTGATGAGCGCGTTAGTTCCCTGCAACGCCTGCGTAACCAGGATCCAGTGCATGTGAAAAGGCCCTTTAACATTGTTGGAAGAGGGACAGTGTGGAGGGGAAGGCGAGACCCTGAGCCAGGTGGTAGCATTCTGGCTTAGAATCGGTGTAGGTATTTGTCGTGCGGATGGGGGATGTGTTGTCAGCAGCGGCAAAAGCGATACCGAGAAGTTCGGCTTCTTCTGGGGAGGTGCACCGTCCAGTGATGGAGTAGTGAGTACCCCCTGAAGTGATGAAGGCGGCCGCACCGACGTCATCTTCAAATGCCGTATCTGTGAATACGTGGCGGATGTCGGTATCACGGTTTACTTTCTTGGCGTAGTATGCGGCACGAATAAGACGGCGTTTGGGGTTGCGTTCCTTGTCATGTGGCGGGGAAAGACACAGCCTGAGACAGTATATTGATCAATGCCATGTAAAATCAAACGTTATATGTTTTCAGGAGGCAGTCTCAAAGGTAGCGCTTCTGGGATACCAGGTCATCATCGATACAGACAACCCTGGTATAGCGACCCTGATAAACAAAGACCTCACCGCAATTGAGCACAAGCTAAGCTCATAAGAGTTAGCGCGCGCACCTCTAATTGAAATATTCCAGAACAAGAGGGGGGGAGGGAGCACAGTCATCCTAAACATATACAGTCATCATCGCAACAAGAAAGAATCCTTCACCGAAACCTTCAGGGAGACCATGAAAATAGCAAACAAGAACCAACTCGTAATAATGGACGACTTTAATGCACCCCATGGAGAGTAGGGTTACCACTTAAACTAACACAAAGGACAAAACCTGATACAAGCCACGGAAAATGAAGACGTATACCTTGATAACGAATCCCGAATGTCCCACCAGGATATAAAGTCAAACTAGCAGAGACACCTGCCCGGATCTTGAAATAATCAAGAACGCAGAAGGAGTACACTGGTCTAATCTAGAGGAAACACTAGGTTGTGACCATTGTATAATAAGCTTATACCTCCCTACAGCTATGATCAGGAGGACCTTATAGAAGAAGATAAAATCACCAATTGGGAGAAATACAGGAAAAGGACGTCTTCATTAATTCAAACAACACATATAAAAGAGTGGCGTAAAAAACTGAAACAAACAAATCCGGACGCAACAATAGCGGTGAGAAGCACAGAATTAGAACCAAATATGGACAAACATTTACTACACATATGGGAAGCAAGGCGTAGTCTGGTGAAGAGGTGGAAAAAGCAAAGGCGCAACAAAAAGCTCAAGAAGAAAATTAAAGAAATGACACGGAGAGCACCGGAATACGCACACCAACTGGGACAACAACATGGGGCTCAATTCAGCAATTTCTTGAAGGGCACGTTGAGCACCTCAAAAACCTGGGCCATTTGACTGACCCAGCCAAAACAAGGACCGGAAATAACAGAACCTTAAAAAATCTATTAATTCAGTTTAAAGGCACTGAAAAAGAATTACTAAAATCCCTGAAAGACAAATTCCTAGGCACACAGAAGACGGCATCATGCAAGCTACCATACGAGGTAAACAGGAATGAAGCCCTGGACGGAGAAATAAATAAGGAAGAAGTTAGGGCGCCAATCACAGCGGCACAGAAGAACGTGGCGGTGAGTTCGGAACTCATAACAAATGCAATGATTAGAAATTTAAGCGAAGACGATATAGAGGCCCTAACAAAGCACGTAAATGAAGAACTCTGGACAAAAGGAGAAGTCTCATAGGAATGGAAACATGCCGAAATAATAGCATCCCCAAGCCAGGGAAGAAACCAGGAATTGAAGCGCTTAGACCAATCTCACTGACATCAAGCTTGGTGAAGGTCTCCGAAAAAATAGTATTAAGAAGGCTACAGAACTACTTGGAAGACAACGACCACTTACCGCACACCATGGTAGGCTTCAGAGAAGGCCTATCAGCGCAAGACGACTGAAAGAAGAGGTGCTCACCAATATTCCAAGGGAAGGGAACACATAATCATGGCCTTAGACTTAAAAGGGGCTTTTGATAATGTGTCACACTACGCTATTCTAAAACAGCTCAATAACATCCTTTGCGGAGAGAGATTTTACAACTATGTAAAAGCTTTTCTATCAGACAAACTGAAAGCATAGGACTAGGGAAGTCATATCGAAAAGGCTCAAAATGCCAAACAAAGGCACAGATCAGGGATCTATAATATCACCTCTACCCTTCAATGTAGCGATTATAAAGCTAGCAAAAAAACTCCAAGAACTACCAAACATTACGCATACGCTATATGCGGATGATATAACCATATTGACTACCAAATGCTCATTGGCCCAAAAGGAAGAAGCACTTCAGGAGGCGGCGAACTTCGTAGTATCCCTCGCCCAGGACAGTAGCCTCCGGTGTGCTCCAGAGAAGTCAGAAATAATTAGGGTCAATAACAGCAGATACAAAAGCCCGGGAGACCTTAATGCCATTCTGGAGGGACAAAAAATCAAAGAAGTCTCATTAATCAGGATACTCGGACTCTAGATACAGAGCATCCTAAAGGCCAACTACGCTGTACAGATGCTCAAGAAGAGAACACAGCAAATAAAACGAATAATCAGAAGAATAACACCGAACAAAACAGGAATGAAAGAAGAAGACACTCTCCGTCTGGTACAAGCCTTGGTGGTCAGCGGAGTGGCGTACAGCCTACCATATCACCGGCTAAACAAACAAGAGAACGATCAAATAGAAACGATATTAAGGGTAGCTTTGAAAACCGCAATCGGACGCCCTCAATGCACGGCCACGAGTAAGCTACAAAAACTGGCCATAACAAACACCTTTGAGGAAGATCAAAGATGCCACGCTGATCGCCCAAAAACAAAGGCTGCAACTCTCTAGAACAGGCCGAGCCATACTCGAAATAGTAGGCACTCCCGCTGATAAAATCAACATCGCTAGTAAAGTCGACCTTGAAAAAGACATACGTAGAAAATTATATCACCAATACCAAGACACATGGACAAGACAGCCCACCAAAGGGGAAGAAAAGCAAGAATAGCATATCCCGAAAAAAAAAAACTTCACGGAGACCCTAACACTGTCTAAACTGACGCAGCAATGTACAAAAAAACAGAGATTCGGTGGCGACTGTCATAGATTCTGACCACAACCTAATAGACTGCTTGACAAGAACATGAATCTCGAGGAATCGGAGCCCGGAGAAACAGCAATTGCTTTCGCCCACGGAGACAGACAACAGACGAGCCCGCACATAATTACGGACTCCAAGGAAGCATGGTACAACTTCGTTAAAGGAAGAATACCACGAGTGGCAGCAAACATACTGAACAAGATCAAGGGAAGACCCCACGGAACGCACAGATTGACCTGGACTCCCTGCTACGAGGGATTGGTGGGGAACGAAGCGGCTAACAGCACTGACCGAGAAAGGACGAACCGGGCGGGTGACAGAACGCCCCTTTTCACCCCACTTCCCAATGGCTATGGGGAAACACTGGATGCCCTCAGGGCAGCCAGGGCACTCTACCCGCCCCTTCACAAAAAGCTAAACGCAATGGAAGCCACCGCCACAGGTATAGCTTCATTTACCCAGGAAAGTATCGACCACAATGTCCAATGTGCAGCAGCACTCCCACACTGTACCACATCACCTGGGAGTGCAACAGCAATTGGCGCGAAGACAAAACACCAGAGAAAAAACTTGAGCTATGGGAGGCAGCCCTGGTGAGTTCGAGCCTGGAAGACCAGCTCCATCTGGTCAACCTGGCCCGGGAGAAGGCCAGACTCAGTGGAGTCCTAGATGAGGGACCCCACCCCTTAGCGACACCAAAAGTCTTGTTTTTCAATAAAAGTTAGTTCATCCTTCCTTTTCTGAAAACGGAGGAAAAAAAAATATGGATATGAAAAAAAGTGAAGCGGTAGAAAATGCAACAAAATTTACTTCATTTTAGGTTACAATAGAGGTATTGTACAGGACGTGGAGGGGCTATAGGCAAAATTAAGAGCAGTGGTTATAATGGTTAGGTGCAAAAAAAGGCTGAACTTCAACATGAAAAGTGGAAAATTAGCTCGAAGTAGAAAGCCTACCATTGAATCAGTGAGAACCAGGACGCCGGAGTTTAGAATATCCATTCAAAACATAATTGAGTTTTTAATCCACGGATTCATAGGTTTATCTTATACTTATGCAGCCGGCGTATTTCAACAAGCCCGCTCCAGTTAGCAGGCAGCTTGAACGAGCTCAAGACGACCTCCGCGTTTCATCCACCGGGGTGGCCCAGTGGCTAAGGTGTTGTGCTGCTGAGCACAAGGACACGGGTTCGCTTCTCGTCCACAGCGGGCCGCTTTTTTGAGGGAGGCGAAAAGAAAAAAAGCCCGTGTGTTCGAGATTTCGGGGCACGTTCAAGATCCCCAGGTGTCAGAATTAATCGGGAGCCCCCACTACAGCACGCCTCATCGCCTGTGTAGCGTCGGCGCGTTAAACCGTAGAATCAATCAATCAATCAATCAATCAATCAATCAATCAATCAATCAATCAATCAATCAATCAATCAATCAATCAATCAACCTTCACGTTTCATGAACGTTTGAGCGAACTTGCTTCATCAAGTCGTGTGGCGATTTGAACCCGGAGGCTCGAGACGCGGCTGGGATCGAGAATAATAGGGAATTATCTCTTTAACACGCGGTTCAAACTTCAGAGTAATAAAACCGTCGCCTTTCCAAAAAAATCTACCCACAGTAGTTGTTCACAATGGGCTGCTGAAATGAATAGCAATCCACAATCAGCCACATTAAAAGCATTGCGCGTGTTATGAACATTAATGAATGTAATATGGCCACTTAGTATTAGAATGAGAGACAGCTGGGTGAGTTGGAAGGGGTCCATATTCAAAATTTAACAGCGCGAAAGACGGATACAAGAAAGGATATCTGCGCTAGTCCGTGTCCTTTCTTGTATCCGTCTTTCACGCAGTTAAATTTTGAATATGGGCCACTTCGTAATCAGGTCGGGTTGTCGGTCGAAGCAAGACAAGCATACCTACCTGGCGCCGGGGACTTTCTTCCCCGAGGGCAAGCCCCCAGGGCGAGGCGCGGGCTTTCCGCTGCGCTCGCGTTGACCTCTCCCAATAACCCAAACTGGGGCAGGCGGGGAATGAAAATTGCTTAAATCCGGTTCGAAGCAAGAGAGGGCGCCTCCGCCTCACCAAGCGCGTGATAGCTCCTCCCAGCGCCGCTTCTCCGGCGCCCAATCAGCGCGCGCCGTGTGGCAAGAGAGGGACTTACAGTCCTTGAATGCACTTGTACACTGCTGTCATGGGAAGAAATCACATGACCACAGGAAACACCACGCCAAGAAGAAAATACATGAAACTCAGTAAGAGGATGACAAAGAAGACGACGCAAGGCACGCGGCTCCAAGGTCATTGCCCGGGCTACGGCAACGAGCGCTCGAGATTAGAGCATGAGCTTGCGCCGGACGCGGGCCAATCGGAAGCGGCCACCGACAGCGACAGCGGCCGGCAAGGAAGCAGCGCAAGAACAACACCCAGAGAGAGGAGAGACTGAGACGTGTGGAGAGTGACCGGTATGCGCGGTGGTCGGGCAACCGGACCCGCGCCGTGCCCCAAGAGGTCCTCCACAGGCGCAACCTCCAGGACATCTCCGCGAGGAAGACATACACTATTTCTCTATGAGGAAGACGTCTCGCCGGACGTCGCTAGTGCACCCGACACCCCAAGAGAGCTGCGTCTGCTACTACGCGACGGGAGCTCGGAGCGCGCTCTACCGCTTCGGCAACGAAAACGTCGCCTGGAACTCGCAACACCGCAACTCCACGGCGCTGCTTCTCGGACGCGTGGAATACCCCCGTTCCAGCAGCGAACAGTTATTGTGACTTTTTCCAATTCCCAACTTTGACTGTTACACGGTAGCTCGAACTCTTTACCGTTTTGTAAAGTTTTGTCGCCGTTACCCATTGTTTGTGAGTTCCTCTTGTTCTTTACCTTATTGGGTGTGTATTGTTTGTGTTTCCAGCATGATAAACAACTAGTTTTGTTTACAATTTCTTTTTGTAATTATTATTGTCTCCCGAACCTTACAACTGTATGCTTCACCCCTCCCCAGATATTACATTTGTGGAGATGGCCCAGATTTCTTGTTATCTTTCTGCCTTGTTGACGTGTTCAGTGGTTCTGCTGTGGGTCTAAGGCTAATTTTTGTTCTCCTCTGGCTGCCTTGTTCCCCTGCGCGATGGTGGTGCCACGGATTATGACAATATCAACGGAAGGTATGGCGCTCAGTTTAAAGGGAAAAGGGAAGATTGCACGCAAATTTGAAGAGAGCCCAAGAGGAAGCGCGTAGACTTGGCGCGGAAGCTTGGTTTGCCAGTGTCGAAACTGAGCACTATTGTCGGTCGGCAAAAGGAAATGCAGAAAGAAGCTTCAAGGTTTCGGCCCCGGTGTAAAACAAACCCGAGGTGCGAAGCATCAGGAAATCGAAGACGTCCTGCTTACGTGGTGCAAGGAAGTTAGAGTGTCAGGAGTGAACGTCGACGGGTCAGTCGCACGCTGAAAAGTTGGCAGCGTACACTGTTGCTGGACATTGAAGACTTCCAGGCATCCGGCGACTGGCTTCAGCGGTTTGAGGTCCGACATGGATTGTCCTATAAGACTATCCGGCTAAGCTAAAATTACCGGCAGGTTGTTTTTTACGTTTAAAAGAACTTAGTCGTGGCCGTTGAAAAGAAGAAAGTGTAGCACTAATTGGCCAGCCACTTCAATGTTGCTCAGTAAAAGTGTGGTGACGGAGTACGCACATTTCCCCCCTTTTTGGCCCCTTTGGATAATACGATTTTCGCATAATACGTTTGATATTATGGTGCCTATGAAAAAGGCGTATCAACGAGATTTCAGTGTAGACACACGGGCGCCTTTTCCCGAAACTCTGTCGATGTAGGTCTGCAGATCAGCGCAGCACGCCATCGTACACTATGAGCTGTCCACCTTCTTCCTCCATATAGAGACGGAGCATAAACTTTTAAAAATTTGTGCGGCCTAATTTAGTTCGGGTGGCTAGTCGGAGCAGGAGAGCCCATGTAAGGGGTACTTAGGCCGCGGCCTCTACCACGATGGCGTCTGCCCGAGCCCCGACACGACTGTTCGCGCCGAGGAAAACCCGCCTTCACTTTGTAATACCACGGCCGGTCGGGGCGCGCTCTCGAGCTCTGCACTCACGCCGTAAGCGCAGAGCTCGCAAGCGCGTCCAGACCAGCCGTGGTTCTAGGGAGCTTGGGCGAAATCAGCGAACGATTCGAGGCGCCAAAGAAGCTCGACCCAGCTAGAAGTTCTCCATCCCATGAGAATTCATCCGTACAACCAACCAAAATTCACTTGGAGCTTTGCCGACACTTCTTTACGCGTGCTGGCTAAGACACTTAGAAGCCCCGCCACAAGCATGGCGCCTGTGGTGGTGAAGGGTTTTGGGTGGCGACGCCGCCGCGCTGGTGACACTTGGCGAGTAGAGAAGCCCAACGCTTTGTTTAGGAGCTCGCTCATACTGTTAATGCTAGACAAAACTTGCCCTAGGCTGTCTGTGCTACCACGTCCTCCCTCTTTTCTAGCCTCCTATAGGAAATGTAAAAAAAAAAAAATTGGGCCCATCTCCCCGCGAGGGGGACTCGAGTAAATGCGTCGCATAGGGGTTGGGTGTATTGCGTTAACGTTTAGTGTTTGGGGAGTCGGTGGTAGTGAATGCGTTGTATCAGCAGCTTCTGGACGTAGTTTGAGTCAAGGATATAAGGCGCGTCCGTAGCCTTTCATTCTGTGTCGGGTTTTGTGGCGCAGTGGGAAGGGCACCATGTACCCTCGCGTTCCGGCCCACAGGTAGTGAATGCGTTGTATCAGCAGCTCTTGACGTAGTTTCGAATGAGTCAAGGATATAAGGCGCGTTCGTAGCCTTCCATTCTGTGTCGGCTTTGTGGCGCAGTGGGTAGAGCACCATGTACCTTGCGTTCCGCCCGCAGGGTCGTGGGATCGAAACCAGGCGCCGGTAAGTATTATTTTTTTATATAGTGCAGGGGGAGGGGTGCGGACCTGTTGTTGAGAGCGAGGAGGGTAGCGTGATGCGGGAGAGGAGGAGTGCGCTGAGCTGTTGCGGACGGACGGCGGACGCTACATGTGAGTTAAAGGGGTCCTGAAATACCTTCCGCCGATGCATGGATGTACATGTAACCAAATAAGACAATGTATTAGCAATCTCCTCCCGCAAGAATTTGGTTAAAGCGATGAGTATTAGCTGAGAAATCGTAAATAAAAAACCGCGCATTATCGTCGCGCCGCGTTTCCTCCTCTTTTCAACTGTTGACGGCGCGCGAGCACTCCCTCCCATGATGCTGCGCTAGTCAGCGGTGACGTACTTCCGCATTACGCTCCTCCGACTGCCGTCTGCTACGGGCAAGCTTTGTTGACACCAAGAATTCCGCACTCCGCTCAAGGATGGATAAGCGAGCGAAAAATCTGGCTGCATGTGTGCGGTGGCCTGGCCTTGCCCTTTCGCGGTGTGCGTTGCTGCAGTGCAGCACGTGACTTTTAATCGGCGGCGAACTCGCAGGCGCTGGGGAGGATCTTGCGCTCGGTCCCTTTCATGCACCGCGCACTGTTTATCCAAAAAGCGCCGTATCAGATGTGGCCCCGCTGGTGCCGGGACTTATTTTGCGGCGGTGGTAATTCCTGCCGGCGCCATGCGAAAAAGACATTTTAAACCGATACAGAACCCGCGCACAAAACGCTTCAATCATGTGACCAGTTCAGCTTGGGGCGACGCGTGGTGGAGAGCGGCAACGTTGGCAAAACATGCTCCGGCGCGGCTCTGAGCTTTCTAGCGCTGGAGCGAGCGCCTTTCTTTGACGATCTCAAACATCGGTTGCCTTGGCAACAAGGCACAAACCGCCCCAGAAGTCAGTTACGGTTGCGTGATCCCGGTTCAGCTCGGGGCCCCACCTCGCGACATGTGGGCACTGCATGCAGGCGTACCACTCACTCTCATTAGGAAGTGTGAGATGCGTTTGGCATTACAGGAGGCGATGGTGTGTGTGTTGTGGACGCCTTTGTTTCGCGATGAAATGCGACGTTGTGCTTCTGCGGGTGGATAGTGCTTCCCATGGTCTGGATTATCTTTCTCGAGCGACGTACGACTCAACCTCGCATGGGGTATGTGCAGTGTGCGTGGCTAAAAGCCATCTCGGCTGCGCGCCAGAGTTAAGTGACTTGCTGTTCGTCCCCGCAAACCGCGCGCGAGGTGAGTGCCGAATTTACGACGGGCAGGAGGAGGCAACCCATCGTCTGTCAATCGCGGTTCAGACTTGCAACGCATGTTGTGACGTTGTGTTCGTTCCAAACGCATCTCTGGATTGCTTGAAGTGGAAAAAAATGTATCCGTCAAACCCGGGCATTCGGCTCAGGGCGTTCTCTGCGATTGCACGAAAGAAGTGCCACGGGGCTTCAACGCTTTCTTTATGGAACGTACTCCGGTAAGAGAATATCCATGTCGTGTTATGGCCGTGTTGCATTCAATACGAACGGTTAAGCGTTTGTTTACACTTGTTTCGTTTGTCGTAAAATGTTCAAGCACTCCGACACTCCCCTGGCAGATCAGCCGGCGAGTCGACGCTGAGCAGACGACTCATCTCTTTGCCGGAAGTGCGTGAAAAAGCCGCCCAATAGCAGGATGTCTAGCTCATGACGAACATCTGGGAATCGATGATGTAGACATGTGAAGATGGCGGCGTCCAAAAACACGAAGGAAAGGGTGAGAAAAAAGGGACAAACTTTGCAACAAAAGTGTGAGCTTTCCGCTGCGCGTAAAAGAGTAATACTTGGTCCAGATGACCTTGACGACCCAATCTAAGATTGCGCTACTTCATTTAGTGTGCTCAAAATGCCTTTCAGGGCCCCTTTAAAGAAATGCTCTGCATTTAAAATAAGCGCTGCTTCCACTAGGGGTGCTAGGCTGGAGAAACAGCAGGTCTAGTAGCCCTCTCACTCCGTCGGAGGCCCGGCTGTTGCACCTCACGTGCATTTCCGAACTTGCCTCTGAAAGTTTCCTCTCACAACCTACCACCTCGTTTACCCTCACCCGCAACTCTGACCCCATCCCCTCCTCTTCCCCTGAGCAGTGGGAGTCTGCGCTGACCAGCTCGGCACAGGAGCGCCAAAAAGCCCTGGTGCAGGAGCCCTCGAACCAGCAAAGGCTCGCGGCCTCCTGGGCGCTGGAGGGTGGCCACCAACCCTCACTCCGGTCCTTTTGCTCAATAAATGTTTACTCCTGCTCCTCCTCCTTTTCTGAAAGTTCTCCATAACTGGCAGGCCCGGGTCGTTTTGACCGCGGGCTTTCACATCTCTCCAAAAGTGGTCCGTGTTAGCGCGCGCCAGAACCCTCGGTAATAGGCTTCGCAAACTCGGCATCTATGCGCCCCACTTCAGGTACGAAAGAATGTGAACTGGTGAAAGTAATGAAAGGATGGCAGCATGCCAGAGATTCCGCCACGAACGCTGGGCAGATTGTTCTCGTAGGTCGAGCTGGCCGACACCGGGTGCTTCTCACGAGGTTCACGGTCACGTGCGCTCGGTCTTTTCTCGTGTTTTTTGTCTTCTGGTAACACCGTATGGCGGAAAAGGAAGCTTAAACAGCTCTGCTGTGAAGATAGCTTTGACTTAAAGGCGATCGAAATTATTCTTTAGCCCTCTACTAAGGTATGCCTCACAGCCAATGTGGAGCTACGCGCGTAAAACAGCAAAAATATTTTTCTTGCCTCGGTAGGCAGGTGTTCCCAGAGCCCGCCAAGGGCCTGGATATAGAGCTGAGGAGCGCAATCGTCGCAAGATTCAGATGAGCTCATTACACAGCCCCGCATAGCTCAAACGCATCAACTCGTCCTTCTCGTGTTCCTGTAACTTCTGCTGCAAGTGGGCAGATGCATCCCATATGGTATGGGCTGGCCGGAATAATCCAGTGGCCGGAATTTTAATGCAGTGATAAAAGCCAAACTGAAGCCGACAAGGGAGGTCTGGAAGGTGGCCCTATCCGGCTTCTGGGACCTGGAGTATCAGCTGGCTCTGGTCCAGTGGGAACGGGCGGCGGCTTCCACCAACGTGACCCCGGACTAAGGAACATTACCCACGCTAGAGAGACTTCACAGCCTCTCGCTCCATTTAACTATGTCGTGTACACTACTAAAGTTTTCCCCCTGAACCTACCGCATCATGTATTGGTATCATCTCGGTATCAAACTCGAAGTGGGCGCATTGGAGATTTACAAAAAAGTTCATCATTCATGTGGTTCACAAACATCAAGCGAAGTTAAAATTCCATTGCTGTAAGGAAAGAAGCAAAATCAGTGGGAATGCGAATAAGTATTACGGACGGTTGTGAGTGTAAGCGGAGGATGTTAGTGGTGAACGCCGGTGCGCGTGCGTGTGAGTGGAGGATTCCAGTGGTGAGTGCGAGTGGAATGAGATGAGGGCCCAATGTGAGTGGCGAGTGTGAATGAGTGTGAGAGGCGATTGCGAGTAGGGACCGTGAGCGCGAGTGAGTGCGAGTGGTGACGGCGACTGGTGAGCGTGAGCGAGAGCGAGTGTTGAGGGAGCATAGTTTGTGTGAGCGCGAGTAATGACGGCATGGGGTGTGCGCCGTTATTTACGTGATGCATCGTCATTTATTTTACCCTTTTTGCTTTCGGGTTTTGTTTTAATTATATTTTGAATTGTCCTTTGACCATTGTGATGTGATGTGCACCCTATGTAATACCCTCCACCGGTGGGCGTTTAGGTTTTTTTTGAAATAAATAAATAAATAAATAAATAAATAAATAAATAAATAAATAAATAAATAAATGAGTGAAGCTTTATTGACACAAGGATGGTGACTCGGCCTATGTGGGGGCGGGTTGGGAGGGTGGTGTCAATTCGGGAAAACTTTATTCTCAGATGGACGCCAGTGGCGAGAGCGAAGTCCCACAAGGAGGCAAACACCTGCTTGGCTGTAGCTGCGGGTGGGTAGAGCCAGTCCGTCAAACACGTAACGCTGCTGTGTTTGCAAGAGGTGCGCTCCGCGTGCAGTCCTGTAATAAATAAATAAATAAATAAATAAATAAATAAATAAATAAATAAATAAATAAATAAATAAATAAATAAATAAATAAATAAATAAATAAATAAATAAATAAATAAATGGTCGGTTTTGGGCTGACTAAATACGAAAATTTTGGTCTGCCTGTGCGTCGGTTTGTCTGTCTCTCTCTTTACTTGTCTCGCTGTCCATGGATTCAACATTCCGGTGAAAAGTTCGAAGAATGGTCACAAAGAAGTATATAATGTCTAAACCGTTCAGAACAGCTAAAACAGTGGCGTTATTCATGCATATTCTCATCACTGAGGGCACGGGAAACCTCGAGCAATATGAGGTGAAATGAAAATACTTATTCCGCAGCCCCTGCATTCTTTGATTTAAGAATACACGTTTTGGTGGTTATTACGATAGCTAGTCAGAAAAAAAGACCTTAAAAGTGGCGCCGAAAGAATCCAGAACGCGCGAGATGAAAGCAAGAACAAAAAGGAAAAAGCTCCAGCTGTTGGTGCTCCAGGCAGAGCGAAGAACAAAAAAGAAAGCACGAAAAGATGATGCTCGCTGTCCCCACAGATGGCGCGCGGGGAGGGCGAAGGCGGGAAAATTGAATTCCATTAAACATAGCTCCATTAGTTTAATTACGAGAGGAACGGGATTGGAATGGAATGCAGTAGCGCCAGGGGTCAGAACGGAAATTTACGTTGCAGCGGCTGCGGAGAGCTAGCGTCTTTCGACATTTACCGCGAAGTAAGCCAATAGGGGGCACTTTTTTTGGCATTCACAAAGTCATGAGGAATGTTTTTACTCTAACTATGCATCATTTGTTATTACATCGTCAAATGTTTCTCATCGTGTCTCTGTCGTGGTAACTGCCTTTGAAACGAAGTTAATGGTGTCAGTCCGTCAGCACAAAAGGACCCTAATGTATTGAGCAATGAACTACAGGGGTGTCAGCGTAGCCGAGCCAACAAACAAGTGTTACGCATTCAGGTGGGATCACGCGGATCTGATTCTGCTAATGCTTCCCTTTGCCAAAACGAGAGCCTGATTGGAAAATGGCGAGAAATACTCCATAAAACATGAATTTGGTAAGAAAATGGGCCAGAATGTCTTCTAAAACAAAACACATTTGTGTTCACGAGTCCCGTCGAAATTCGCGGGCCACAAAATATGGCACGCGAATTTCGAGACACTCATCGTTGCAACACTTGCTGCACCTTGGCAGCGTTGAAGCAGCTTGAAAAGCGCGCGGAAAACAGCTTGTATTGGGCAGTCCGGCTAGTGGAGCGTTCGACCGACGCGAGTTGCGCGGCCCCCGGCGTGACCGAGACGATCTAAAATTGTGGTGGCCTCCAGATCCGAGGCCCCGCGGCGGCCATGGTGCGAGCTCTCGGTAGCTGCCGGTCTTTTCTTTCCTCCATGCTGCCGGTCGATAAAGGTCTGCGTGTCTGTGCTGTCTACGCGATATACGCAACTACGGGATCGGGGTGGCGTGCGTATTTCCCAGCTTTCCGATATATTTGGTCGCGTCTAAATATCACCTGAAGTACTAGGCACCGGCGCTTTAAATGCGAATGGAGTAGAGCGACTTGACGGACGAGCCTTTGAGGAAGCGTTCAGGGACTGCCCACACCAGGTGTGTTTGCGGGTAAAAAAGAAAAAAACAGCGCGTCCTGAAGGGCACGTGGCCCCCGAAGACACACTAACGGCCTAAGGAGGAGAAAAAGGGCCACCTCTCCTCCAGGCGTAGCGTGCGCCGCCGTAAAACGGGGGTGAGTCATCCGAGGAGGCTAGAGAGTGGTCCCCCAGGGTCTCTCCTTCTCCCTTCTGCTTTTCTCCCCGGGAAGTGAGGCAGGCTGCAGCGAAAATACGAACCGGCCACAGGCGGGCCCTTCACCTCCGGGCTCTGCGGGCTGCCCGGCCCTGTTGCGTGTAGATAGCGAACATGGGTCACTTCCTCCTTCACGTGAAGTTCCTGGGAAGGGACCTCGCGTCGTGGAGACCGGATCGGGCCACTTCCTTCCGGAGAGTGCGGTGCTGTTGCGTGGTTGATTACAGAACGAGCGCTGCTGCTTCCACCGCTGTGGGCTGAAACCCCTTTACTCGTGCCGTTGCCACATACGAGCCGCTGGCGGAACTCCGGTGATTGTTTGCCCAACGTGGAGGTCGCTTGTTACGCACATGCCGGTGCGCGCGGAGATCGACCTTGACTCTCCTGAACTTCATGCGTGATCCACTGAGCTGAGAGAGACGCGCGGAGTTCGTTTCCTCGAAGCAGCTTCGCTGTCATTTCACCCGAGGGACGCTTAGAAGGCGCTACGCCTTGCGACACGACACCGTTTCTTGTGGTCGTTCAACTCATTTCAAGGTGTACTTGAGCTGAAGGTTGAGGTGAGTTCGCACATCTACTCGCGATGTTACGGTGTCGACTGCTGCTTTCGGCGCTCTTGTTGGTGGCCTTGAGCGCCCCACCGTCGGAAAGTACAACGCCGGGAACAACAAAATGCAAGGACCAGTCAGGGAGGGACGTTGACTGGTGAGTAAAGTTCCTTCATTATGGAATCGAAATCGGTTCAGTGAAAACTGCTTCGGGCGCCGCATATTTAGTGGAGTACTCCTTGCTTTAGTGCACTACTGCTCACGGCCGCAATAGTTCCAGTGTTTATTTTTTTTTGCAATTGATGACGTTGCCATTCAGTGTGTTACGAAATATACTCGTAGGCGTGTACCTGTTTACGATTGTCTCGCGGTATTCTTAGTTACCAGTTCTTCCTTTGGTTCAGCACTTATTAGAAGCGTTGTGATGGTGTGACAGACTTCGTCTTGTTTTGGCGGTGTAAAAAGGTCATTTGTACAAAATAAACAGTTGGAAGTTTCCCACGACTCAAATTAGCACCTGTAAGTAGGAGAGACAGTAAACCAGCCTCTAGAATAAATGCAATAAAGGCATGTTTGTATGTGTTCATGCCTGCTTGTGTGTATGCACGCATATACATCTAAGTATATATGTAAATAAAGTAATTTACAGCTGCTCAATTAAAAAGGGAAAATATATGTTAGGGAGAGCGTAGTTTAATATCGTAAACAGCGAACAAATACGTGCCACGTTTTCTTTTTCGAGAACACCAGTGAATTTGGAGATGTGAATAATAAAACGCTACAGGCGGTGCGGTTCGGTATTTTATGCATCTTCACCGTTCGCGGGTTGCTCCCATAACCCTCGTTGCGTTACTCGATAGTCCCACCCTAAGGAAAAACAAAAACAAAAACAAAAAACATTAAAAAAGCAAGCATCAGCGCATTCACCGGCGTAGCTCAGTTGCTAAAGCGCCTGGCTCGCGTTACGCGCGGTTTTAATAATGCTGGCTCGAATTCCACTACGGTGCATTTATAAGAGCACAGGACTTTTTTGCACTGAAGGTGCGGTTTAAAATCGTGAATTCAAAAGAAGCGCATTCCATTTTTAAAATCCGCAGGGTCTTTCAGGGAAGACTTTAAGAGCCATGAAGAGAAAATACAACTTCATTTAATTTCGAAGAACCTGGATTCAGTATCTCACGCAGCTCTATTACAGCCACAAAAGATGTTTTTTTAACGAAAAAAAGCAAGAAGTATTTAAATATTTTCAAGTTTTGCGCCACAGTGACGTGTTATGAGCAAGAATGACGTCGTACGGGCCAACAATAAAACATAATTTTCAGTGCGTCAACTGCACGTTAGCATTCAAGTGATGCGGTTAAATGGAACTAGAGGCCCCATTACAGACGTCCAGTCATGTCTCGTCGCGACAGGTCAGTTCGGCGGCCGCCAATCGCACAAAGAAGGTTCCGTGACGTCATAGAAAAGTTGCGGGAAATTGGCTAGGGGGTCACGTCGCGCGGCCACGGCTTCACACGTTTTCTGTAATATCTCCGTTATTTGTTCGAAGATTGCGATCATATTGGTATCATTGTTATCGGGACTAAGCAGTGTTTCTAATAAACCCAGCTTGTATTTTGTCTTCATGGCTCCTTTAAGGAATTTTATAAAATAGGATTCCGGAGGTAAAATTGATTCTCCTGCGCCGAGTGATCAGGGGTGGGCGCTATAAAACTGGTCCCAAGTGGAATTTAGGGAATCAATTGGCTAGAATTTAATTACCTTTTTTACTTTTACAGTTAGGTGGTTGTTTGTATTGAGGAAATTTTAGAGATCATGAGTCGATCCGGTGTCGATTATAATATTTTTGAAAATGTAATCGCGTGCAGAGCTACAGCGCTCAGAACCTCTGCTCTCCAGTTGCGCGCGACGGGCTCCGCGAGGAAACTGAGAGTCGCAAAGCCACGCCCACGCGCTCAGGTCACTTGGAGCAAAACCCGTTAGGAGCCAAACTTGGAGCTACCATTAGGGCTTTATCTTCGGCCCGAACAGAAGCAGACGGCATCTGAACAGGCGAAATACATCTGATAGCCTGATTTCAAGATTACAAAGTTCTCAGTTTCGTTTGCATTTATTTTGTTTTATATTATTTCCGCATGCATCGTGGCCGGCGCACACAAACGGCAGCAGGTCACGGCCGCTCAAGGCAATGGTGATGACAAGCCACAGTTTGGCGAGCGAGGATGCTCCAGCGGATTATGAACACGACGCTGCCTGCCTCTTTTCGGCCCGAAGATAAAGCCCGGCGTGCGCGTGGCGCGTTCAGCTCCGAGTGGCCTGAGCGCGTGGGCGTGGCTTTGCGACGCTCAGTTTCCTCACGGAGCCTGTCGCGCGCATCCGGAGAGCTGAGGTTCTGAGCGCTGTAGCTCTGCACGCAATTAAATTTCTGAAAATATTATAATCGATACCGGATCGACTCATGATCCTCTGCAATTTCATAATTAGGAACAAGACCCTAACTAGAATAATAAAAAAATTAATTACAAACTCCAGTCAATTTTTCCCCAAATTCCACTTGGAACCCGTTTTATTTGGCCGCCACTGCCCCTGATCACTTGACGCAAAAAAGGCAGTTTTAATTCCGGAAGCCTATTTTATAAAATTACTTGAAAGCTTCCCTGAAACACCCTGCATACGTGTATAAGCCATAGGTGAAATTATGTGTTACCATAAAGCTTTCTCTCTCTCTTGCCTTTTCTAACATTGCGGATAGTACACCATTGGTTAATGTGAACTGTTTACACTATGCACACCCAAACCAAATTTTAAGCGATGCTTATTCACCTGTGAATTCATCAGCAATTTGTGATCTGGTGTCATCTGGTCACCACATAGAGAAAAAGATTGCGCGAAACAGCACATTGTTTAACTAAAACAAAGAGCGTTTTAACGTTGAGCATTTCGTGTATAAATTTGCTATAGATTATTGTTTTTTATTCTACAGTGTCACCCGTTTCCTTAAATTAGGGTGCACTGTCAGAAGATATGGGGAGTCGACTCAAGAGAGCCAACAAACCCCACCGAATCTACAGGGCACAGGTGACAAAGGGGGTGGCCGTCTGATGTGCGGCTTTCGCCGACTAGAGCGGCAAGGATGAGCAAGAGCCTTGAACGAAAAACACACAAAGACCTATATTCAGACAGGCAAGTTACAAACACAAGCACGAGGTAACGGATCGATAATTACAGGCAACTTAGATGGAATTCAAATACAAGAAACAGTCCAATTCGACAAAATGATACAAACAGGAGCGCTAACAAATGAATATTACGAATCGGAGCAGTTAACTAAAAAGAAACGAACAGTTCGATGCATATGAGAGACAGAGTCCCAGCATATTCACCGACCGGGCCGGACGATGCACCGCTGTCGGAGGCGATTCGGCTACCTGGGAAGCTTGGCTTCGCTGTAGGCCAGGCCGTCCGAGACGATCACGGTGCTTCGAGGCCCGGGAGTACGTTGGAGTCCTCCAGGGCGCGGGTCGCCGATGGTGTGATGTACAAACTGGCAGGTGCAGTTGTCAATCACGACGTCCAAACGTAGCTGGTTTGTTTAGGCGCGGCTTCTCTTTTATAACCGTACCGGCGCGGAGAGGGAGAGCACAACACACAACGCGCCCGCCGCCGTCAGCGAATAACTTCCCTCTTCTCCCTTCTAGAATCATCGACGCTCTTTAGAACTGGCAAGGCCACGCGCACCTCCTCGAAAGTACTGGAAGCTTCGATGAAACCGGAGCGGCGGGGGTTTTATTTTTGTTTTCTTGCCGGCGAGCCGGCGGGTGATCGCGTTACCCTCTCTTCGTTCGAGAAAGTTCCAGCCCTTTCTCGGGCCGAATAGAACCGAACTGAATGAATCGGACGACTGAAGAAGAGTTAGGCGCTGTACAAAAAAAATGAAAAATCTATACGATACTTTTAGACGTCGTACGCTCGAGTTTGTGACATACAGTAATGACGAAAGTTGGCCAATAATTACCTCTAGGGTTGCATGATGATCGGCCGTGAGGAACTCGAGAAGGTTTAGGAAGATTCAAGGTTAACTGATTTAATTTGCTAGTAACAAACGGCCACCGTCTTTGTGCTTTCCCGAAAATGATACCAGAATGCAACACTTTGCCACATGACTTTACTAACATAACTACTCAAAATGCTTTTTTAACGGCTATTCGAACTTGTGTATGATTAGAGTGCTAGTCTTGTTCCCCATTTGTTTGAGCTGACAATTTTGTTCAACTAACGTATTTCTCGAGCTTGCACCCATGTCCCTAACGAACACTGATTGATTGATTGTTGGGTTTAACGCGCCGACGCAACGCAGGCGATGAGGCGCGCCGTAGTGGAGGGCTCCGGATTAATTTTGACCACCTGGGGATCTTTATCGTGCGCCGAAATCTCGTACACACGGGCGTTTTTGCTTTTCGCCTCCATCAGAAAAGCGGCCGCCGCGGCCGGGAATCGAACCCGCGACCTCGTGCTCAGCAGCGCAACGCCTTAGCCACTGAGCCACCGCGGCGGGTCCTAACGAACACTGCTCGTCTTTTTGCTGTGCAGTGTTTTCGTGTGCTTGCGTTATTTATTTTTTTCCACTTCCTGGGCAGGGCACGAAGTGTACTTCGCTTGTGTTTCGCATTAGGTTAGCATTGCCGGTTTCATTGTATATTCGTGGAGCCGTTTGATTTGTAATGAGCATTACTGCTGCATTGCGAATCGTGGACCGTGTTACTGATTGGGTGTGCTGGTGTGTCGTAACGTTCTGTAAGCTTACTGCATTAGAGAGTTATAGCAGATCGGAAAAACGGTTCCGGTACGGTATGCGGTGCCCGTTACCGGACCGTAACGGGAGGGCTCGTTTTAAGAGTTATAGCAGACCGTAATTACCGGACATGCTACCGTGACTGGGAGCGTGACTGGGGGCGACTTGGGTTGTACGTCGTTTGGCAATTCTTAGTGACTCTATGGCGTTTCCTGTGCTGATATACTAGTTTTCAGTTCTCAAATGCGCTAAAGGCAGTATTAAAAAGTATATATCCAACGCCCCTGTCGCGCACAGAACGCCCACATAACGAAACCACATATACGGCCCCCGGCTCTCAAGCGCGTGGTGTGTTTACGTTTCATTGGATGCGACCTCTGGGATGCTCGCTGGGCGGCGGACTCTTGAAACCGAACTTTGCTTAACCGCGTGAGCGGCGAAACAGCGGGAGAGGCGGGCAAGCAGTTGCCATCCAAGCCCCAACGAAGAAGCACCATTTGTATAACGTTGCGTTCCTTACAATAAATAAGTTGTTGAGCTCATCAAAAGTGCACATGTTTGTGTTTTTTTAACGTCATCGTCACGGACAACAGCCCCTACGGAGATTCGAACTAGCGACTGCGTGAACATGAAGCGGGCATTTTACCTCTACTCCATCTGAACAGATGGCGCCAGCAGGTCAAGCTGGGCTCTCAGCTACATACTGCTGGCAGCTTCTAGTTTTTCGATGTATTTGAAAGTCCCTCACACTGATATCACCTGTTCCTCACTCGCCGATTTGTAGACGGGACCCATGTTGCTGTTATTACTAGTTATGTAGCCGGATCGTCTTTATTTAACTTAAAGGAAGCTATCGTACACGCGGCGCTCGACGACACCAGCCACGGCAGTTGGGTCGGGACCGTGTTTCGCTTGCTGCTTGAGCTGTCAGAATCGTGCGGATTCCACTTGTTGCAACCTCATTTTTCTTGAACGATCTCATTTTTACAATCCGTTCGACTAGGCGTGAGCCAAGCGTACGTCTACCAAACTCCTCCAATGCGGCCGTCCGCTTTGGAACGACGGACACGGTACGTCTCGGTACCTTCCGGCCAAGTCGCTCCGGTTTACGGTAGGGTTCTGTGCATGCGCAGTGGCGTCCATACGGGAGACGTTACCGTACCGGAGACGTTCTTCTGATCTGCTATAACTCTGTATTATTGCTTCATTGTGTACCACGGACCGTGTTACTGGTTGCGTGTAAACTCTGTATTCGTACTCTGTACTGTACCACTCCTGCCCTGGCTGCCAAAGGGCGGCTGACAGTATTAAATAAATAAATAAATAAATAAATAAATAAATAAATAAATAAATAAATAAATAAATAAATAAATAAATAAATAAATAAATAAATAAATAAATAAATAAATAAAAACAATGCAATTTGTACCGCCTTACGATACACGTCGCTTTAAATTCATCTTGTTGAAACACCGCTTTACCAGACAAGAACAGGGGTACACAACACATGCTCTTACCTCAACGGCGCCAACAATTTGTCTTCCTTCCTTTAAGGCGGCAGTTGAAGGTGTGTAGAAGTCTTTATACTATGCAACCAGCAGCTGTAATAATGACCTTCGTAAGGTCGTAATTTTTTCGTTGTTTTATAAATTCGTTTTGCTACATTGTCTTCAGATGCGCAGCGCAATTGACGAGGCAAAACGGGCCGCGCGTCGGCACACGCACGCAAACACGCAGCCACGCGGGCTCACGTGATGGCTATACCAAAGGTGCATGCCGCTTGTGAGTTCGTATAAGGCCATTTCTATGTTATGTGCACGCGACTTTCAGGACAAAAAAGAGACGATGAGCCACATCAACGCGTATCTAATAAATGACCGGCATAAAAGATAGCTCCCTTCCCTTCCTTCTTTTTTGAGCTTTTCCTTTACGTAAACACGCTGTTTTTCCTTTGAGAACTTCCTTAATTTGCACCTCACGTCGGTTTCATAGAAACTAACCTTGGTGAACGATAAAGCTGCAAAATGTGTACGGCGTTTCGACAGCAATCTGAATCCCGTTTTTCATTTCGGTACCGCACAAGTTTCTAGACTTTTCGAACGAGATTAAGCAAGTTAGAAATAAGGAATTATGGGTGTTTAATTCGCCAAAGTTACACCAAGGCTTCAAGGCGTTCCGCATCGGAGGGCTACGCAATAATTAGACCGCCTGGGGGTGCTTAGCGTGCGCAGAAATAGCGACACGATAGTTTTCGTTTTTCGCCTCCGTCAGAAAAAGACGTTTAATATTTGACACGGTACATACTTCCCATCTTTTGTTGGGATCACACATTGGAAGTGCGACACTGGTGTTATTTTTCTCCATTTCTGGGGGTGATAACTTGTGGATATGCTGTGCATATGTACAAAGCGGTAATGAACTTTCAAGAACGCAAACGGACTCGAAGCGTAAACACACTCAGGGGTGGACGATAGTAGACAAAGTTAAAATGCACGAGTCGTACTCTTGCGACGATCGCAGAGAAGAGACGGCCGTGAAGTGGTGAATCGGTCAGGCCCTTTCTCTGTAGTCGATGCGAAAGTAGCGAAGGGCCAACGGAGCAGGTTACCGTAGTTCTTTGGAGAATGGTTAGCCTTACTGGCCAGGACCGTGGTGGTGGCCGATGGCTAGTGGCGGGAAGGGAGAGCTTAGGTCTAGGCCGCAGAGAGGCCCCGCTGCCCGCGCTCTACGTCACCGGAACACTGCTCACTTGTCGGACGCACTGGCTTCTCTCGACGGCGTCGGAGACATTCGTAGGGCCTACCCCTCGACGGATGGCCGTCGTATTGTTGACAGCCGGGTGGTAGTTCCGACAGCAGCGTCGGCGACTACACCGCGAGGGTGACCGTCTTGCTGCCTCCGAGTCTGAAAAGCACCTCTCCACCTCGAATTCCTCAGAACTTGCGTCTTCCGTGGGCTACGCCCGAAGTATCGGTGGATTGACCGCTCATCCCAAATGGTTACTTCGTCAAGCGCAAACTGAAGCCATCCCCACCCCTTCTTTTACCACGACATTCGCCGCTCGCAATCTTCTACCACCAACTGTTCACCACCAAATTTGGGAGCACTTGTACGACCCCTTTCTTCCCCTCTACACCTTCTCCCTATGGGTGGCGGTGATGAGCGATCCGGACGCAGTGTCCAGAGGCTCCCTGGTGGGCACTGAGGGGCAGTGGCTGCCTCCTCCTCTAGAGAGGTCCCCTCGCTCTGTAGTCTCCAGCGCTCGGAGACATGCAATAAAGTCATTCATTCATTCTCATTTAAGGAGGCAATGAAGGCAAAACACAAGTTTGCTTGTCTCTGAAAGTTGTAGCGTTTGATAACTGAGTGGGATTCATTCCAGCCACGAGAGACGCTTTTTAACCAAAACGAAACGCAAGGTTAACCTTCCAGATTTCGCGCAACATTGGCGTAATATAGGCAGCAGTGACGCAGTGGAGGCCAGCACTGAAACATAGCTGTGGGTGTGTCAACTGCACGTGAGCATTCATGTGATGCGATCAAACGGAACTAAAGTCCCCACCGTACAATTACCCCACCGTGTTTCTTGGCGGTGGATTAGGTCGGCGGTCGCCAATCGCACAAGGACCATTCTGCGACGTCATGCAGAAATCGCCGGAAATTCGCCGGGGAGTCGGCAATGCTTCGTATGTTTGCTTGTTCGTTTATTGAACTTTTCACGGTAAGAAATTGCCAAGGTGCTGAGGCAAAAGGCAACTTTAGTAGTCGCCTTTATTAGGCAACTTTATAGTCGCCCCTAACGTCTTTTTTTACGTCTCGTTAACGTCTCTTTTAAGTATCCATTACTTCCTTGCAGATTGCAATAAAATTCGTACCGTTGTTATGGGCGCAAAGCAGTCTTTCTAGTGAACCATAGTTGTATTTTGTCTTCATGTCCCCTTTAATTGACATATACAGATCTGTGGATTTGAAGTTCAGAAGATTTGCCTGCGCTGCGAAGCGGAGTAGCGTTGACTGCTTCGGGATATTGGACGTGCGCCAAAGGTCCTTCCACACAGGAATTTGTGTTTTCCTCTTTGATTACAAAAATGGCCGTCGAGGTCCAGATATGAAAGCTCAACGTTTCGCTTAGAAATGCACGTTATCGAGCCGCCGTAGCGGGTAGAAATCATTTTAATGAACTCTGTATATATTTCTTCTGGGCAGGAAATCAATAACGTCAAGGTTATATCCTCGTAAGAAAGAGTAAATAAAATGAATTAACCTTCTGTAATAAATAAAGAGATATTTCAGTAAATAAATGCTGTTAATTTGGTACTTTACGGGGAAAGTTTCTCAACAGGTGGGTCTACACTCAAGAGGAAGTTATGGTGCTGAGGAAGCGTAATTAGTCTGAAAAGAAATTTTCTGTTGTGCCACATACGAAACAGCTTTTGTCCTCTACCGAAACACCCACTGCCGCTTGTTTCCCTCTGCAGGTTTATCGTTTACAAGCTACCTAAGATGCAGCCGTCGAAAGAGAACTTCGTCACACCTAAGGGAGGCGAGTTTGTCTACGTCGACGCGAACACTCCGAAATCAACCCAGACTTGGACGCTGTCGAACCAAAACATGTTGGACCAAAACAACCCCGTTGCTCGCACCTTGAAGCCACTGTTCGAGCCGGCACAAGTGAGTCTTTGCAGACGTTTGGAGCCTTAAGAGCACAGTATGGTTTGTAAGCAGTGCTTACGTGTCCTGTAACTTCGTGTCCCCAAAGTGTAGGCTCGGTCCCACCGTAATTTTTGGAGCTAAACATCGGTTAGGACGTTTTTCTATGATCAAAATATTTCATTTGCCGGTCCTCTAAAAAGGTATGAACGAGGTTCTGCTTTATTCTGCTCTGTTCGGGTTTGGTGGCGTGCACGTTTATGGTCTGCGTTCTTAACTGCGCCATATTTTACGCAAAGTGGTTGGAACCACGCAAGTGCCTTTGCTATGTCCACGTATAAAACTGGGCGGTTGCACATGCACATACACGCATGTACGTATGCACACGCCTGTGCACATATTTCTGCACATATACGCCCGTGCAGGCCTTTTCGCTGGCAGTATAGTGACAGCTTGTTCCGAAATTGGATTAATAACGATGGCTCCAACCACCTCCTCCTGATCCTTCAGTTCAGCACTGAAATCTTAAGACATATGCAACACTGGGGTAAATAGTTCGAGAGCACAGGTGAAAATGAGCAAAATAGGCCTACCGAATCTGTGGTAGTCGGTGTACAATAATGGGAATCATGTTCACACTACTGCTACCGACCCCATTTCAGGGAGGCGTCATAAAATTTTTCATTTATTGCAAGTCCAGCGCAAATTGCCCTCAGTGTTTATAAGCACTAAAAATGAGAGATGGCGCGAGCACAGTGCCCCTGAAGGTCTAAGTACGAACTTAGACCGGGAGCTACTGTAATCTAGGGTTGGCGGTGCGTATCGGAGTACCATCAAAACCTTATCAGGAGTGTACATTACTGTTTTTATCTTTCAAATTCTTCCAGGATCTCCTCTACGTAGCTTACAATGATCAACCTCCTCCTGGTTACAATGGAACGAGAAACGGACATTGCAAGGGTGAGTCGGTGTGTGCTTTCTTTGGTAATGATAAGCAACCATTCTTTTCGCGGTTATATTTCTGATGTGATAAAGGGTCTGCTGAAGAATGAAACAAACTTTAGAAGCCTGGGCATTCCGTGATGTGCTTAGAGAACACATCATGTCTTTGTGAGCGCTTTCTTTGCATAAAAGAAATACCATGCTGTGATGGCGTAAGGCGCAATGAGTGAAGTGTTTTCTGTAAAACGACAACACCCAACTCATAAATGCTGAAAAGCTATAGTACCACACTCTTTAACACTAAAACTGGTCCGGAAAGCAGTTGAAGGCTACAATTTGCGGTAGGGCAGTCAGACGTTATTCATGAGCCCATCTCTGCGTCTGAAATTTTCCGTGTGTCATAAATATTTACCTGGGAAAGGTTCCAGACATTTAATGCCCCCAGAGTTTGCGGTCATTGCCGCAGGTCTTGCCTCAACAAAATTCAGTAGCAAATAATGCGGCGAAGTCAAAAAGAAAACAAGGAAAATAGTGGTTAAATTTCGGGAGAACCAATGACCTCAGTGCTTCCATTACCATTACATGTGCTAGGGGGAGGGGGGGTCTCGCTATTGTGAACGCCAAGGATTAAGGACCGCATAGCACAGAAAACGCGGCGTCGGCGGCGTTGACCGCGAACAAAAAATCCCGTAGCGCCACCTGGCGCTGCCAACTGTGACCACTGGGATCGTAACGAGCTACTATACCACAACAGACAGCGTGCGAGCAGGATGGGAATGTTTTCGCCACACGCGGGCACCGCTGGGGGATTGGGGAATAAGATGACACCGTCGCTAGGGCGTAATGCACCGTGGCGTACGGTCGCTCCTGATACATCTTTCATGGATGCAGTGCCATATATCTGTTCTGGGCGCACTGTAAAGTCTTCCTCATCGCTGAGTACGAAGGGCTGCCGCGTTTCACGCTTAAGGGCGAAGCCTAGCGTGCTCCAATGGTATTTTTTTCCCCAGGTGTCGTGCTCTTCGACAGTGCAACCGGTGTCTGGTTACTGCACAGCGTGCCCCGGTTCGTGGGAAACATAGGCTCCGGCGGCCGGTACAGCTTCCCAGACAACGGCAAGGAAAACGCCCAGCTGTTCATGTGCATCACATTCCGTTCCTCAGAACTGGGACTCCATCGGTGAGGGAACGTCGTACTATTGCTTTGTTTCGAAAAGTTGGGTACAAGCGTTCGTACTTTTAGGCCTGTATTTCCGCGGAGCTTCACTATTTAGTCCAGTGGTCACAAACCTATCTCAAGAAGAGAACTCCGCATGGACAAAATGAAATACTCCAAGAGCCGGAACTCCATAACGGAAAATATGAGTGAAAATAAAACGTTACGCAGGTTACTCAAGTAAAAGGAGTGAAAACTTGCAATTTATCACAAAATGCGGCTTAGAACCATGAATGGAAAGATAAATAGGTTTATCCATGCAGGTACGAAATTTCGGAGCGTCAAATTCTGAAGACGCTGACTCTACACTAAATCTATTTGAATCTTCGTCTGAAATTTATACCCTTTAAACGCAACACCGGTGCATTTCGAAATAACGGCGTACCCTACGCAGTGGCAGGGTATACATAACGCGAAGGTTTCATAGTGGCATACGTGTGACATTTATTTACGCTTATCGTGCTTGTCGTAGTTGCTAATTATTCAAAAAGGGGAACCGTTGGGAGTGCGTAGAGGAATACCTGACGTAATAAGAAACGTTGAAAGTGTCAATCTTGGGATGCCGTACATCCCCGCCCCCCCCACCCCCCCCCTTTGCCCCCTGCCTACTTTCCAAGTTGCCTCTCCTTGTCCCGCCTGCGCATTCTGAGGAAGCGAGCGTTTGTCTTGCGTAACTTCAGGCTCAAACAAGCGCGGGTCGCTTACAGGCCTCACGGGCGGCATAAGCGGATGCTAGTACGCGCTGTCGTGTGTAAGATGAAACCAAGTGGTGTACGATGCCAGGAAGCCGGAGCAGGCCCTCCGAGCCTGGCTGAAAAGCCAAAGAAAGCTTTGTTTTAAAACCCGGTAGAAACTGTTGAATAAGCACCATCAAAGCGAAGTTTCTAAAAAGTCTTATTCATTGCCTCGCAGGGGCACAGATGTATCGCGGAAACACCGCGCGTTCTTTATTCTCTTTGTAATACGCCATTAAAACCTCACATGCTGCAGCATTTGTGCTCCTGCACAGAATTTTAATGTTACTCAAGAGAGGCTCGCAGTTACGTCGCTCGCAATGAGCGGGTAAATGTGTTCACGTCTTATTACATTCAGACGAATTATGCACCCTTTATAGGCAGTTTACACATCCGGCCGCCTGGCTGGCATATTGCCTCCCTGCATGAAAGGGATACGCGTAGATCACCTCACGTCACAGGGCGCAGAGTGCTGGCGTGCTTCTTATCGCCCTTTTGACGTTACGGCTGCTGCGCATCCGGTCGTTCAAACTGGGAAAACCCAGAATGCTGTCCGCGCCGGGGGTATTGCATTTATGAGGAGCAGAATGTTTTTGTTTTCGCTCATTCCTAATTGCACGGGCCCATAGAAAGCGCTATGCTTGCCGCGTGTTTGCGACCTCTGGCGTAGACGAACAATCAGGTTAGCTGTTACGCATAAATCCCCTCTCATGGTATAAATGAGATCACGATGTGTCGTACGTCAAAAAGGCCATGAAAACAAAACACGGCTTTTTTCACCGTTAAATGACTGACCCTTGGTAACTCCCTCATCTCTACTGCAGCCACGAAGGGCGTTTTAAGCAAAAAAGCAATAACTTCTGAAAAAAAACCTCATAGTTTCCTCTGCACTGACGAAATGAGGGAAAGAGTGATGCAATAGGGACCAACACTAGAAACATAATCATCAGTGTGTCTGAGTGACACGACCGAACGGAACTGGAGACTCCACTAAAATCACCCAGTCATGTTGCTTGGCGATGGCTTTGATCATGGGGACAACGTGTTTTTTTTATTGAACAAAACTGTTACTTTGTCTTCAAGGCTTCTTTAGGAAAAATAAGAAAATAATGGATACACGTTCACCTTTTGTCAGTAACCGAGCATCGTTTTAATAGTCATCCCTGCTAAAACTTTTGCATAGTAGTACTAGTAGTAGTGGAAACATTTATTGTGCCCGTGAAGAGGTCAAAAAGGAAAGGGACGAAGGATAAGGCCGTGTCTTCTACTCGCCTTCCTCCCCTCTTCCTCAGCCAGAAGTACTTGGACTCTGGCGGCGGCCTCGGCCATCCAGACGACCCGAAGTTGCACTTCCGGGTCGGGCTGAGCAAAACGGTCTCCCATTGCTCCATGTTCGTTACCGAAAACGAATTTCTCCTACCATTTGCTTCATAATTCAAATGTTTTTACTTAGAACTATAAGATTTGAGAACAAAATGTATACTTAACGCTAGAACGCCGCGTTAAATGAGTAGCTATCAGGCTTCGAGTAAAACTAGGTTTTCAGGTGCAAATATGACGATAAAAATATTTCTTAAGCGGGGGCTTCTTCTTTATTTAAAAAAATAATTGAGCGGGTAATAACTACTTCAGTTGGTTAAAAAACTTTCCGACATTTCGATCCTAAATTTCTAGTGTTATGGAGATGTATCATCCAAGTATAATAGCTCGAATTCCAGAAGCATCACTAAATGGGCGTACCAAATATTCATCCCATCTTACATGGAGCTGGGCCATTGGACAGCTTCATCTCGGATGAAGAAACTGGGTTTATAAATACTTACAATGTGATTGATTAGACAAACAGGAAAACAGAAGTAAATAAAATAAATAAATGCAGCAGTGGATTAAAATTAAACATATCAAACGAGAAAGATAAAACGCCGGCCCTGTGCTGATTACAGCTAAAAGTCGCAGATGCATTGAAATTGTATCGCAGGTACAAGACAACTCATGTTCGTGATGAAGCTTAGTATTACTAAGATCATTTTAAACATGAAAAAGCTTGGTGGTACTTTGGTATGCTTGAATATGAGCTGTTAAGCCTTTTTTTTTATTTAAACATTGGGTGCTTTCGGAATGTGCCTTGCTAATTCTGTTTACAAGGGATCATCGGCTTCTTATTCTTCATTGTAAGCGTCTTGACGTGGTATCAAAAAAAAAACTATCATGTCGATCAGAGGACCAGATAAGGACGCAAAAAAGTTGGCTCGTTATGACTCCCGATGGGACAACACGTCCTATTGGGAGTCATAATCAGCCAACGCTGTTATCCCTAGGTGGTTTACTGTAGGTATAGTCTCTTCGAGCGAAACATCGTGACACAGTTCTTGCATACTGCGTTGATGCTGGTGAGGTGGTTTCGCAGTTTCTTTGTTAAGCGGCTGACACGGGTTTTTAGCCCGCAGCTCCCCGTCGATCGTCTCCTGCAACATTTTGTTTGGAAGGGCTCTTGTCGCGTTTTCAAGTACTTTATCTCCTCGCTGTCTGCTGTGGCTCTAATCCTTACATGACGAAACCATTGCTATATCTTTTCGGGACTACCTAGCTCTATTGTATGCACAGCCTATCGAATGCGCCGCTACGGTCAAATATTTCCATGCTGATTACTTTGCGCGCCTTTACATACCGTTTTCAGCAGCTTTTTCTCATCTTATCACTCCAAATTTCTGAACGATAACGGAGTGGTTTTATACTGCACTCCGCTTTTCCGCACAAGCCCTTCATTTGGACCGGAACGTCACTGCCTAAGATTTGCTCTCAAAACTTGTTCCAGCAGTGCTATTTTGTGTGAATTCTGCTGGAGACTTTTTGCTCTATCGGGCAGCTCGAAGCGCTCTCATTTCTTCTGGCGGTAAGAAGACCGCGTTTGCTCTTTCTGCGTTCTGATTTTGGGGTCTGCAAATGCCTAGATTGTGTTTCAGTGCTGATAGTATGGTTTTACAATCTTTTCAAACGTTTCAGTCATGACAATATCTTAATCAGACAGAATGCACTTAAGAAATAAACAATGCTATGTGATGTGTTCCGGCACGACATTCCTCACTGAGCAAAAGAATTTAGCCCAGTACGGAGCATGTATTCTTTTTTCTAATGTTGGCGTATATACCCTATGCAAGTTTTCAAACTTTTACATAACATACCACTAAATATCACAAATTCCTCAGCAGCATCATCATCTACAATCTCATTAACTGTTAGAGTTAGCTACTGACTACAATCTTATTACCATATCTTCGCAGTATGCGAAAGCGGTGTCAGGATATCTGGCTTGAAAGGACTGATTCCCTAAGTACTATTCTTGTAGCTTATTGCCGGTACCGGCCCTAAGTTGTATTGTTAGTTTTAATTTAGCCACCTTAGTGTTTTGGTGTTCGTATAGCGTCAGGCTTTCACAGCAAAAACACTACTACACTACTAAGCCATGTCTCGCAAGCTAATCCGCTATGTTGCAATGAGCTTGAGCCACCGTAGCGCAAGTGTGGTCGTTGTGACGTCACTCCATGACCCTGAGCAGAGAGGCGTAACAGCTGCGCTCGTCCGAAGCTTCGCCGCTGCTTGGTCGCTCAGTTTCGCCATGGACGGCGGGCCGGTTTCCCCGCCTGTGCGTGCGCTTCAGCTTACCCTCATGATGACAAGATTTACAAGTGTTAAACGTGAGCCACTTTTTATTTATTAGAGCGGTCATATCACAATTCTTTATCTACAGGAAAACATCTGCGTATGGAGTACGCCAATGTGTACGCCAAAGCAAGTCCGAATCAGCTTCTGGACCGACAAAGCAGATGGGCCTGCTGTTCAAAGAGAGCTACATCCGGGGAAGAGGGCAGGACCTGCTCGTGGGGAACCTGACCAGCGCTGGTGGCCGGCGCTTCCTCAGCGTTGCGAAGAGGGCGACATATGACAAAGGTAGCGTGCCTGAGTTTCCTATGAGTGCCGCCAGTTTTTGCTTGGAGCATGTTCTCCAGCCAACTCTTAACTGCGACGCGTTATTGTTGAGCCAACTCGTATGAGGAGAAAGTTCGCGACTTCCCGCAAACCAGGCTAACTGCTGAGGCCATCTAAAACCGGCTATATAGAGATGGTTTTGCCCTCGCAACTTCAGTAACTTTTTTTCCGGCAAGTGACATTTACGCAGGCTTCGGTCTGGCTTCTTTGGCTGGTGTAATAGAAAGAATACAAATGTTTGAAGAAATAACCTATGCAACCTCTGTATTTACACGGAACGTTTTTTCGACGCACTTAGCGTTATGTAGACCGACTTTTCGCATTGCATGTGCCATCGGGTGTTAAAGACAGAGCAGGGGCGCTATTTTTTTGTTCTGAGATTGAACAGATGTTTATTTTTATTACGAGAAAACGAGCAAAACAATGTGGTTCCCACTGTAACAGCGCCGATAGTTCCAGTGCTTTTGTAATGACGTTTATGTTATCATGGTGTGTTCTTCTGCAAGGATACAAAGAAAAAGACAATGACCAAAGGTAAGCCTTAGCCGCCATGAAAATGTCCTCCCAGGGTTAGTTCATCTAAACTCGTCGACTTCCACGAAGCTGGATTTTACGCCGCCATGTCGGAGCGCAGATATTAGGAAATTATTAGATTGGAGTAAATAGACAAGAAAAGGTCTTGCCTCTCTCTTTACATTACGCGCATGTCATCTCACTTGTGGTGTTCTCTTTAATAATTCACAAAATTTCAGAAGCTAGCAAGAAAACAGTCACAGTAGGTGAGAACATAATGCTGATGGTATTTTTAAATGCATGGAAATCATTACAAAAATTATATGCTCACCAATGTTGCCACATTCAGTTTTTTGTGATAAAAAGGGGAGCATGTCAGTGGCAGCCACAATGTTTCGGCCCAACAAACGCTATGGAAATATGTTTTGTTCGAAGTGATTCGCATCGTGAGTTGTTTTCCGGCACGAATGTCTCTTTTGCGCAAGGAATTTCGTCATCCTTTTGTCGGCTTTTCAGCGGATAAGACACCACCTTTCGAATATATGTGTTATGCAGGACGCCAATGCTGGCTAACTGAGAGAGCTGTTTCTATTCTGTGCAGACATCTACTCGGGCGTGCTGACTGGCCTGGTGCGAGACGACCTGGCCGTCCAGTCCTGGAGGAACGGCGCGGGCGATAAGCTTCCCGCTGACTGCGACACCACCTACACTGTGGTGCACACGGATCTTGTGAAACTGGCACTGCCTGAACGTCGGTCCATTACTTTCAAGACGGAGGAAGACCACAGCAAGTGGGCTGTGGCCGTGGACAAGCCATTCTTCTGCATTGCTTCCACGAACCGCATGGTATGCATCCTGGATTACCACCGCCGAGGAGAGGGAACGTGCAAAGTTTTGTTGTGCCACTTGTTTGCAAGATCTACTTAAAAGTTTAAAGACTAGATGTGAAATTCAAATATGAGATGTTTTTGTCTTTGATTCGATTGATTATGAGGTTTAACATGCCGACGCTACATAGGCGATCAGGCGCCTCGTAGTACAGGGTCCTGGATTAATTTTGACCACCTGGGGTTCTGTAACGTGCACCGAAATCTCGAGCACACGGGCGTGTTCGGTTTTCGCCTCCATCAGAAAACCGGCCGCCGCGGACGGGAATCGCACCCGCGTACTAAAATGTTTTTGTCATTACTCTGAACTCCTTCTGATGTGAGGTACTGCGAGTTCATATACTATCGGCATTGTGACAACAACAACAACAAAAAACAATTACCGCTTGCATGTCCTCCCACCTAAACGATGACCTAAAGCTGCCGAAGTCATGATCTCAGCATATTATAAATTGCCCTCACAATTTCTTTGCGCTGCTATTGCTTGCAGCGTCAATGTTGCGGTTTGAATGGCTTTGCTGGGCACAATTTCACTGTATGCGGCCAAACCCGCTACTTTTTCCGGCGTCAGAGACTAAATATCAAAGTTTGTTAAAACGAGGCTATACCCGCCGCGGTGGCTCAGTGGCTAAGACGCTTTAAAAAATAACGAAGATTCTGCCATTCACCGGTCATTATGCTTTTTCGTTTCTCACTTGCTTCACGAGATCCGGTTAGTGTGGGTCCCTGGCCATGCAGGGATAATCTTCGATGGACTTAAAGACCAATTGGCCAAGTTGGCTCTTGGCGGTCCTGTGTTTCCTGAATTGTCCAATTGACAATTTTCTGTTGCGGGCGAGGTTTAGGCGCCTTCAAACTTTAAAGATTAATCGACAGGATGCCCTTGGTTCATGCTCCTACAATATTGACCTCTCTTGGCGTTGTGCTGCTGCGCACGAGGACGCGGGTTCGTTTCCCGGCCGCGGCAGCCGCTTTTCTGATGGAGGCGAAAGGCAAAAACGCCCGTGTGTACGAAATTTCGGCGCACGGTAAAGATCCCCAGGTGGTCAAAATTAACGCGGAGCCCTTCACTACGGCGCGCCTCGTCGTCTGCGTTGTGTCGGCGCGTTAACCCCTGCAATCAATCAAATTAAATGAAGGCTATGGAAATTTTGCAAAAAAAAAAAAAAACTAAGGGGGCCTACAGCGAGGCGTACCGCTTGGTATTTTTACTGAAATAATTTTTTCCCGCAGTGACGAATGTTCGCATGCTTTTCCAGCGTGTGCGGTGAGGTAACGTTGACCATGAAGCTGATTTGTCACCACTTCGATCATGTCAGGAAGATCGTACATATTCTAGACACGTAATTTCGTACACCACTTGTTATCAAAACTATATGCTTTACGATAGCATCACATAACATCTGAACAGACCGTCTAGCTGTGACGGACACGGACTTTTAAAACGGAGCGACACTTGTGACACTTACGGAAAGTACAGAACAAGCTCCAGAACGTCCATCTGGGTGGACACGAGAGCGAGTACCGGACCATTTACGGTCTGACGCCTGTACATCTGCTGCGCCACAAGCGAGACGCCATCACTTTTACGCGTCCAAATCTATTAATGGTATGTTAGCATGCTGGGCGCATCTTATCTCGGCTTTCAGGGTAAAGTTCGCTAGAAATAATTCGCCATCTCAGCATGCTATGTGAGTGCACGTGCTACTATGGCATGTCAGCGCTGCGCTTCGAGGACCCAAGGGTAACAGCTGTCAGAGTTCATTGTCTAGTTCACGTTCTAACACAGTGGTCACAAGGGGTCATGCAGTTCTTGCAAAACATGTAGGACGCATTGAGAGCATCGGCTTGGAATCAGAACTTTGCTATGGTGATATACAACCTCGCTTGGATGGGTGCGGTGATGTCGCTGTTTGAACCAACTTTTACCGAAGTACAACAGCGAGTCCCGTAGTTATCACATCACTTCACATCACATCATCATCACATCACTTTAATATCTTAAAGACCTTAATTTAGGGGGTATTACATAAGGGGTGGGTTACATATAAATGTACACAGGTCTTTAAATGGAAATGTGCGTGGTGACCTCTTTAAATGTTGATGAACACGTGATGGCTGGAACGTAACAGGGAAGGCCATTCCAGTACACTGCTACACGGGGTAAAAAGAGCAGAAAAAGTAGTAGCGCGAGCATGTAGACGGGCAATTTGATACGGGTGGGCAGTGCGGTGAGATATGCGCTTCGGTGGGACGACGTGCTTGATTAAGAGGGCTATAGAAAAACTTGTCTGGCAAACAAAGGCTGGTGATGCGGTGGCGCAATGATAGATTTCAAAGACCAGTTTCGCGTTTAAGGGATGATATGCTTGTGTCATATGAATATGAGGAATGAATGAACCCTAGTGGCGTGGTTTTGCACCGATTCTAATTCATTGATCAAGTATACGTGGTGCGGGCTCTATATGGGAGCCGCATATTCTAGTTTAGTTCGGATTAAAGATTTATAGGCGAGAAGTTTGACGTACAGTGGGGCATGACGCAAATGGCGCTTTAAGAAACCCAAAGATCGGTTTGCTGATGATATGATGTTCGTGATATGCGTGCGCCATGAAAGATCACTGGTTAAGGTGGACGCCCTAGGTATTTATAGGGATTGAAACTTGTTCAAGGTCGAGTTAGCTATTGCGTAAGAAAAATAGATAGGGATTGCGCTGGTGTTGAAAAAGAAACGAGTTTGCATTTAGTGGGATTAAGCACCATTAACCACATGTCGCACCATTGCTGTACATGGTTAAGGTTATTTTAGATGCGACGCATCTCTTGCTCTGAGGCATGTCCGTCCTGCGTCGTCGCGGCGTTGTCAGCACGCTCACTGCACATGCGCAACTCTCCTTCGTTCTTCTCTCCGACAGCTGCGCGAAACACTCTCACTCCGTCTCATTATCATAACAACAATTGCGCGTGTGCGCTTCGCTGCTCTGGGTGCGCGCATGTGTGCGCACTCTCACTCCGTCTCATTATCATAACAACAGCTGCGGCGTGTGCGCTTCGCTGCTCTGGGTGCGCGCATGTGTGCGCATGCGCGCGACTCTCCCCCCGGCTCCTCTCCTTTCAAAGGTGGGAATATAAGCGGGGGAGCGCACGGCGTCGGATCAGTCCAGCGCTCGCTCTCGCACTTGACTTTGCTTGACAATACCTCGGTGCAAGATCTTCCGATGGAGACGTGATGGAAGCGACAGTCCCTTCAGCGAGTGGACTGACGCAATCCAACCCCAGCGTCAGTCCAAACGCTCCCCCCTGATGTGTCACATCACATCAGGGTTCCCTCGCGGGAATATGGGCGTGATTTTTGAAGTGCAGTTTGACCAGAAGGGTTAGTAATTTTGCGGTATAGAACACAATCGTCCGCAAACATGCGGATATGAAAATACATGCATGGGTAAATCGTTAATATATATTAGAAACGGAAGGGGTCCGAGGACAGACCCTTGGGGGACGCCCGATGTTACCGAGAGGGAGCTAGAATGGTTATTTTTAATATCGACGAACTGCGAACGGATAGCAAGAAATTCTGAAATCCATGCTAGAATTTTGGGGTGCACATTCAACCAGGTAAGTTTTAGTAACAGGCGTTTGTGTGGTACTTTGTCAAAAGCTTTAGCGAAGTCTAGAAAGACTGCATCAGTTTGCCAAATGAGAAAACATACCAGAACATGGGCTTAAAGAAGTTTGTAGCTCTGTGCTTGTTATGCTCCATAGGTGCATCTGTCTTCTGTTTTGGGAGTTATTGATGAATTTGATCGCAATAAAAAATGCTGGTCACCTCGTAATTTCACTTAATAGTTCCACGGCCCCATGTTGGCGATAATCGTGGACCCGGAAAATTCAAATTCAGAATTTTGCCCGTGAAGCGGGTTGTTGTACCTTTCTTCCGGAGTTCGCATTGTTTGTATTTGAGTGGGTACCGTGTCCTGTTATATGAATCATGAAGGAATAAAGAATATGTGCAATTTTTTCATTGACGCAGGAATCACAGCTAAGGCGAGGCGGTGAAGCAGTCTGCGTGGAAGACACGCTTCTGAGCAAGCTGTTCAGAAAGAGTGCCATCGTCAACACGGGCTGCTCATTAAACTGACCGCGGCCGCCAGCGCCATGTGCACTTGTGGCTCCTGCGTCTCCACCTTCGAGCAAGAGGCCGTGGAGCGCACAGAATCGGAGGCGGGCAGCCCGGACCACAACTACCACGGGAGCTGGTGGAGCTAACCACGCCAACCTTGCGAGAGTTCCTTCTGGACGTAGCGCGTTCCACCCTTTCACAGTTGACTCACGCCCAAGATAAAAAACGCAGCCGCAGGAGGGCGAGGAAGCCTACGACCACGGAAGCTCCTCTGCTCGTTCAGTTTCGCAATCTTCTGAGAACATAGATTGTTTTCGGAAAGAAATAATGTCACCACAATCTGTTTCATTTTAACTTTTTTCAAGGGTGACACACCAGGAAGCCTAATGCGGAATAGTTATCGAAGTATAAAAACTTAAAAATGTTTGAAATATGAGCAATATGGCGAAAAACAACCAAAGGGTAAAAACTCAGACACACTACATTGAAGCCTTAGTGGTCATAACAGACATTTTCCGTGCTTCTTTGCGATGTGTTCATGATTTGCTCCGTAGGACATTTTTTTTTTTCGGAATCGAGTTGCTCGATTATAGCTTCTGCAGGAGGCGAAAAGCAAAAACGCCCGTTTGTACGAGATTTCGCCGCATGTTAAAGATCCCCAGGTAGTTAAAAGTAATCTAGAGCCCTCCACTACGGCACCCTTCATCGCCTGCGTTTAGTTGGCGCGTTAAACGCTACAATATAACTTAATGTAATTACAGTTACATGGAAGTTGCATAGGCCTTGACTGCAGTGGCATGGCCTTCCTTCTTGGGGCGGGTGGCAAATGGTATAGAACACGTGACAAAAATTTTCGAACATGACACGCCTTCGTCAAAACGTCACATTTGTTGATGTCTTTTTATAGAGTAACTTATTTGTGCCGCAGTATAAAAGCAAAATCCGTTTTCTATGCAGAGAATAAACTACTATTTGGGTAGCTGTTTGAGCGGGCTTTAAAAATTTATTCTGCTGCATATATCTTTTTTTAATAATCATATCGGGAAGGTAATCGCTAACTCGAGCAGCAGTAGGGTACGTTAACGGAAAAAAGCGGTAATCAGCATTGTAGCAATACCCTCTATCAATACTTTTATGGGACATAACATGTGCGACTGTTCTCAGCAATGCAATCACCTACTTTGTGTGGCGTGAATTATCAGAAACACATTTTCATGAAATACAGCTTTGTGTATTCTGCGTGCCTTCTTTAACGTTCATCAGTAATTTCTGGCACAGAGATAAGAATAAAACGGCTTTATGGGATTACATCTGATGTTGTCTCTGATGTAAGTTGGGCATTTGGCGTTGTGTTTAGTTTTAGTAAGATGATATTGCGAAAAGCCAAGACCATCTTAGAACAAAATTTATAGGAAATAAAAGAGCTGTTTTTTAAGGCATTCATTCGTTCGTTTTAGTTGAAGTCGCCACTACTACGTAACGCTGAATACTGCTTGGAGAAACCCATGCAACCAAAGCAACGCGCAGGCCCATATGGCAAACTATATGGTAGTAAAGGTTGATAGTCGTCAAATGCATGCAAACCTACTTGGCAGACAGCAAGGCAGAAGAAAATTTTGTATACGAAATGTCTCCTAGAAATACGTGGGCCACAGCGACCACTTTAATCGATGTATTACTAGAACACAAATATTTATCCTCAATTGGCACCAGCTTAGTTGTATCAGGTTTCTTGGGGTTTTAGAATCTTCATCCGCCACTTTTGGATTTGTCCGTCCAGTGTTCCAACCCGGCCACAACGCGTGCGGATATCGACACTTGCAGCAGAAGAAAACGGAGCATTGTGAATTACCTGGCCTCTCGTTCCCCCGCACGGCTTTTGTCGCAATATGAGAACAAAGGGTAGTTCAATTTGCAGTAGAAAAGTTATGCTAAAAACTCAGCTCACAAAAAATGCTTTCGTCGATGTGCGTGTGTTGTGGTTCGAGCGGAAATCCATGAAAGTGATTGGGATGATGTGTGCGCACGAAGGGCTGAAGACGAAGAAAAGAGGAAAATTTAAATCGGTCCCCTAGCAGAGAACCAATGACACAACGCCGCGGATACCCAGGGTGGGGCAGCGACGAATAGGAGAGTGACAAGGGCGGCTGAAGGGAACAACCAATGAAAGAATGCCGCGATCGCGGGGAAAGAGATTATTTAATCGCGGGACAAGCGGGCTGAGAGGAGAGCAAGGCAGCAGGAGCAAGCAGGATAGGTGGGCGGTATAGAAGGCGGGATCCAGGGGGACGTAATGAGACCTCGAGAACGCCACGCCACGGCCGGACTGGAGGAGCGGCGAGCGTCCTCCAGCCCGGCCATGGCCCCGCAAGCCTTGGCTAGAGCGGGCCGATATCGCATTGTTCCCAGCCTCCGAATGCGAACCTGTGCATTCACGGCCCCAGCGCTAACGATTAAGTGCCTGCTTCCGACTACTACGCCGGTCGCCCTGCGCTTTGACTGTCCCTACATGGCGACGCTTCCGGATCCTGCCGAGTACCTCCTGCTGCCACAGCGACGGTCTTAAGGACCGCCTCCTGCTGCATCAGGTACCACAAGCGTAGCCGAAGAGGACCCATGAGGACTCATCAGGGATTAGTTTGCATTTTAAAAGCGGAGCTGTTGCAGGAAGAAATACCAACAAAATGCCCAGTGCTCGTAAGCGCGTGCCACGCAGCGACTGGGCAGTCCACATCAGGAGCACAGGCTATATTGAAAACAAAAACACCAGCGCTGTCGTCAAGCGCTACCCCGTATATATATATAAAAAAAAACTCCGGCGACCGCCGAGTCCCCGGCTGGCGCGGTGGCTCTAGCAAAAAAAAAAAAAAATAAATAAAAATAAAAGAGCTCCAGCGCTGTCTTCGAGCACTGCTTAGCATGTAAAAAAAAAATAACTCCAGCGCTAATGTTAAAGGTGAGAGAAAGCTTGCATGGGAGAGGTCACCGTGGCTGCTGCATTTTCTAAAGGCCATTATGGATACAGTCAAACCTCGACATATCGAACACGGTATATCGAATTATTGTCTATATCGAACACTTTCTATATCACGCGGAAAATTACATGCATTTTTAATTTTTTATTTCGAACTGGGATGGACATAAAATGGGTATATCGAACTCCGCCACCCCAGACTGCCCAGACCGCTCGCGCTCTGTTGACAGGCGGCGAGCTATCCCGCAGTACCCTCGAGGATAGTGGTGGCGCGATGGGCGTTTCCGACTGCTGCGCATCGGTTGCACCGAAGCAGAATTGGACGGTGCAAAAGAAGAATGCGAGCTTGAAGAAACCTGGGGCCAGCTGGAGCGTTTTGTCGGTGCTGAGGCACGAAGCATGCGCATTGATGACTTTGTTGGCGGTGACGACAGCACCGGAACGACGGCGGAGCTGACGGATGTGGAGATCCTGGCGGGGGTTTCTACTGAGCGCACAAACGAAGACGCTGCCGAGGTTGTACCCGCAAGCGCTGATAGTGCCCCGCTCCCGACTTCGACCGAGGCTTCAGCGGTTTTGGCCCTACCGCACCGCTACTGCAGCGCTATAGAAGGCACAGGCCTGTCGCTTGTGGAACGTTTGGACTACGTTGAGGAAGTCGTGTATAACACGCCAGGCTACCTTGCTGCAGTACTTTAAGCCAAAAGAATAAATACTTTGAAGCACCAAGTGAGTATTTACTGCACAATTCGTTCATTTATTCATTTTTACCAGTTTATGGCGCGTTTTTTACGGGATTTTATATATCGAATTCTGGTTATATCGAACTATTTCGCGGGCACCGCGCTGTTCGATATATCGAGGTTTCACTGTAATTAGAGTCATGGTTACGAGTGTTGCAATCCTTCCCGAGACGACTTTCAGATCCCACCACCGCTGCGTCGAGTCGATGACGAAGCTTCATCTCCGGTGCATGTCCAACCAAAACTTCAGCCTGTTTTACCGCGAAGGAGTACGTGTCTCACCCCCCACCCCCCGAGTTTTCATTCCTGTGAAGTTGTTTTACTCGGCGCCGCTGCGGGGCGGCGCTCCTCCTGGCCGCCGATGAACCTTTTTTCACAACTGCGTTTTCCCTCGCCACCACCGACGCCTCTTTCAGAAGTTGCGCAGTCGGCTGATAGCGGCAGTAGCGCTCTCATCCGGCTTTCAACGCCTACGTGAGCCCATAATTTTTCTTCAGCATGAAAGGATTTCACCGTGTCATGTTAGGCCGTGTATTTTATGCCCAAGTATGTTTCCATTACCGGTTGCCGGAAACCAGGCGCGTGGATTAGGGAGCAGGATATATAGGTGTAGGACATTCTTGTTCAAATTAAACGAAGGAAATTGGCATGGGCGGGTCACATAATGCGTATGACGCACAACGGGTGGACCATCCGTTTAACAGATTGGTTCCCAATAAACTTCTTACGCCGAGGACAAGATGGCGAGATAAGTTGCGAAAATTCGGGACTCAACATGGACTCAACTCGCACTCGATAGGCGTGGTTGGAGATGTTTGGGAGGGACTTTCGTCCTGCAATGGACACATCCAGGGTGTTGTTGATGATGATGGTGATGATGAATGAAGCTCGGGGTGTTTCCAGGTTTTAACTCCCTGTGGGATGGACTGATGTAGTTCGCTCGGAGGAAGAACAGCGGGAATCAAAGGGGCGTCGGCTGGCAGAAAAACGCGAATTGGCCCGAAAACAACGGCAAGCCGCCGCACCCAGCGCTGCCGCTGCAAGATCAAGGTCGTCGAGTAGCTGCGAAACCCTTCCGGATGAACAGCAACTTACCCGCTTGAAACGCCTATATTTCGTCGTAAGGTTTAAGGGCTTTCTGAGCGACATTTTTGACGGTGTCTTCCACTTCTGAGCACCGGGGCGGCCGCTTTTCTGATGGAGGCGAAAAGCGAAAACGCCCTTGTGCTCGAGATTTAGGCGCACGTTAAAGATCCCGAGGTGGTCAAAACTAATCTAGAGCCCTCCGCTACGGTGCGCCTCATCGCCTGTGTCTATAGTCTGCGCGTGTAACCCCCACAATCAATCAAATTAACCAATTACTTCGAAGTACGCAAACATAACTGGTTCTTGGTTTTTTCGTGCACGGGTTAAGAGGGGAGGACCACGCACGCGCAGCTGTTTTTAAATGCAGAGCATTTCTTAGCCTCGCCTCTTCCTGCGTCGGACGGCGTCCACAGCTCCGCGTCCGCAGCAGGTGCGCCTCTCCTCCTTCCCTCCTCTCTCTCAACAGCAGCTGGCGCGCGCATGCGTCGTAGTCAGCCCGTTCGCTCCGTCGCGATCTCGGCGTAACAGGTGCGTGATAGCAGCGCGGTTGGACGTGGAAGGGCGCACGCTGCTTGCCCATGCGCGCTCTCCCCCCCCCCCCCCCCCGTACTGCTCTCCCTCTACTGCGCGCGCTGCAAATATAAAGCGGTTAGCGGTCGCTCGTGCTTCAGTCACTGCGTTGCTCCTTCCTTCCTTGGTTGACGCTCGCTCCACCCTAACGCGACTTTACTCTCCTCTCTCTACCCCAAACCAACACCAACGCAACTACGACCCAACTACCCACCCTAACGCGACTTTACGCGGCGTTAACGACCCCCAATGCTCTGCATTTACTCGTGTTCCCCTCGCGGGAAGGCGCGGGAATATTTTTTCTTGCCCTCACTGATGAGATAGATGACTGTTGTGCTGGCAGGAGGTTTAAACGTGGGCGTCAACTGCCCCAATATGACCTGTTCGGTGTCCTCATTGGTAGAGCGGATTAGGTTGGTGTGTTACACAGGCAGTAAGACGCGTGCGATGCGGGAAGGAAGGAGACAGCTCCATCACTGTTCCCTAAACTCCGGGACAACTGAAGAACGGCAATGGATGTAGTTCCTGCGCCTCATCACCGTAGCCGGCTGTCACAGCGCGCGGCGCCACAAGTGCCCTCTTGCGAGTGTTTTGAACCTGGGACGAGGCATTTTCGTGATTTTTCGCACTTAATCTCCTTTTAAATTCCTGCAGCGACTGCAAAAATGCTAGATGTGAAAAAGAAGATGATGTTACGCATTAAGCGCTATCTCGTTTCATGACGCGCGCGCGCGCGCGTTGACATCCGGGTCCGTCGCTTTGGCGGAGTGTTACTTGACATGAGCTATTGTCGTTCTTAACCTCCACTCGAGTATAGAAGAAAACTAGAGTCCTTCCTAGTTTCATTGGACTAATTGGCCCTGACGTATGCTCAATCGCAGAGTGCGACCAAATGTGTTTTGCTTCGTGCATTTCGTGGACTGTGTCCAGCTGCGCAGTTCCCGCTTCAGAGTGGACGGTCGCTAATTTTTTTATAGCAAGTTGGTAGTATATATATTTACAGACTACCCTATACCTAGTGTCGGCCGCAAGAGGTCTCTGTCCGTACTTTGAATCCTCTGAGCTAACTCTGAAGCTTGCGAAGGAGTTACATACCCTCTTGGTTGCACATGACCGTAGCGTTACACATCAGAACGTAAGCTGCTATAGCAATATATTCTGCGGCTTGGGCAACTAAACCGTCTGTAGTTTTTTTTTTTTTTTTGTAATCGTCGACATCCATTTGACAGAAGCGCGACCGGTTAAAGCACATATGCACCCATCCAGAGGAAACTAAAATATATAGGTTTCATTGGAATCGAAAGTACCTGTCACATTTGGAGTGGTAGATCACCAATAATGAATGCATAAAATCTTCATTGCCACAATGAAATTGTATGGAACTGGGGGGTGGGAGAGAAAAATCTGCTCGAAGCCCGGAAGCAAAAGGTGAAGATAGATGTTACATAGGAGATTGTATATAATTATAGATATTTGTGCTAAATAACAGGCCAAGAAACAAAAGGAAATAGTGAAAAAAGGAAGGCATAATAAAATAGAACTGCCACGACGCACTTTTCTCTGGTCGGTACCTAAGATAGTTATGCACATATACAAAAAAAAAAAACAAATACAGAAAAGTACCCATCTTCTGCCCCATCATTCATAAGGTCCACCTCGTCGACGCGGCGATAGCGCTCAGTTCTCTTTCCAAAGTTTCCCATCCATTGAGCTCTAACTGATGCATGGTCCCGCGTTCCTCTGTCAAGTGAGCAGGACAGAATACGGGGGGGGGGGGGGGGGGGAGGGGGATAACGACAACCAGCTGCAAATCTCTCGTGTGTCGTACTCAGACGCTGCCGTCGAGGAGAGGACGGTACGTCGTTTTGTTCTCTAGACGAGACGAAACTGGTAGATGGCAGAGAGCGCCTAGCAGTGTTCCAACGGCTGAACACTGATTACGGCTAGGCGCCCGTTGGAACAACGCATACGAAGTGATAATAAAGTCCCAACCTCGTGGGACTTCATTCCTGCGGGGGATTTCGTCTGTCGGGTGCGAGTGGAATGGCTTCAACGCAGTGGGCAACAGCGGCTGCGGGCCGCATTAGCCATGACTTCGTCGTGGCCCTGAGCAGTGTGCTTCGAGAGGACCACAGGTTAACGAAAACGTGCCACAATTGGCGCACAACGTAAAACAAAACACCACAGATCTGATGGTAGTGAGTATCGGCAGCATCACGCAAGGCACACCACGAGAAGACGTGAAGAGAAGCGGTCACTTTCAACTGAGATTTGCTGTAAAGGCAACATGTATTTCTTGTATGTATTCTGCGTTCTACGTTGCACTGTCGATGCTTCATTTGCACTACCGACTCCTCTAAGGTCAGACCTTCCTGTAAGAGAGGATGCACTGTCAGGGAGAGCGCTGTCCCTTTGAACTAATTTCAAGACCAGAACAAAGAAGACATAACGCGACCTGTTCAGCTATTTCAGTTACATTCGTTTGGCTATACAAGGAAAGATAAGAGTCAGAAAATGACGTTTTAAGCGTGGATTACTTTATTTTAGTGATTGCTGTTGGACCTTGGGGTCCTTCAGCTGTGGCGCGACGCTCCGAAAGCGGAGCGACACGTCTTGATAGGAGGAGGCTTTAATAGAAACTGCTAGGAAAAGCGGGCGCGAGCCGGCGCAGTCACGAGAGCATAAGACAGCTCGTGTGGAGCATAAAGAAAATTATGATTATCGACGTCGTCTGCTGCCGGCGAGGAAAAGGAAGTCTCAACAACTACAATGCCTGGGGTTAACCTTGTTAATCCCGAAGTGCGGACTAAGCCACCTACGGCATGAGCATATTTAACACCCAGCTGTTTAAGCTTGAGCTTAGTCTGTTGTCATTAGCAAAAAATAATAAAAAAATCTTTCGCGCCCGAGGCGCCCGGCAAGACCTTCGCGCAGTTGCTTTATCACTAAAAAAATACTGATCGCATGTGAGCGTACGCCTCACGAGGAGCGCCATGGCGTCGTCCCGGCTTGCGCGTGGACTTGCGCCACGTGAGAAGCTCCCAACTTCGTCGGCGGCCCCCTGGCGCGCCGGTAACTACAAGGCTCCCCCCCCCTACCCCTAGAGTCGGAGACCGGCAGTGTTGCCCACGTGACGTTTTGGTCACTTGAGCTTAGAAATTCTGGGGTGGGGTCGTTGAGACGGGGAAGCACTGGGTGAATTATTGAGGTGGATTGGAGCAAGGCGACAAAGCGGGCTTGACTCGGTCGGCGGGCACGACGTCCTGGCGGCCGCTAATATAAAGGGTGACAGTCTTTGGTTACCGCTCGCCGTGCGAGGAACGTGCATAGACTTGCTCTTTCGGCTCCCTCTCTCCTGGGATCCGCTGTTAGTGTGGTGAGAAGCTTGGACTACCCCTAGCTCTGCTGTTTCTCCAGCCTTTCCCCATGAGTGCAAATGGTCCAATTTTTTAGGTGCGGAGTACCTTAGCACTGCACAATGTCCGTCCGCGTCCGTGCGCATAGTTGTAGGCTAAGCCGGAAGCAGACAAAGGACGAGAGAACAGGTAGAACAGGCAGAGTTAGTGTCGGTCGTCTTACCCATTGGGCTACGACCGTGAGGTAGTACCCCAGAGTCAAACGGCTTACTCCCTCGCCTGTAATGGTGCGGAGTACCTTAGAACCTCCCAATGTCCGTCCGCGACCAGCCGTGCACACACCACCACCTAGCGAAAATCAAGCGAAATTCGGTTTGAGCAGTGATTTGCAGTTTCATTTAGGGAATAATGAAGGCGCAACTCACGGCTCAAACCGAATGACGGTCGGGCGGAAATCGATGTCAATCGGGGCGGAACTTGGATGTCATTTCGAGCTCCCGTACTCCGCACCCTCGCCTTTATCCACGGAGTAGAGATGCTGCCAGTTTTTAATATCTCTCGGAATGAAACGCTGAATAAATTGTGCTCATTTCTTTGTAATTAATTAGTGGTTCAACGAAGCTGGAAGTCATTTGATCAGAAATTTGACCATTGTCGCACAGTAACTCACAGTCCTCTCCCCAGGAACAACATAGTTGTGTCATCCGCTCTACACTCTAACGTGATGGGGGCTGAAGGATTATGGCAGTGTCGTACACGACTTCCTTCAGGAGGACTTGACCCACAGGGAAGAGATAAAAAAGCACAAAAAGAGAGAAGGCAAAAAAAGTGCGACTGAACAACCACCTCAAGAATCACAAATTTAAGAACCGGCAGGTAGTGAGCGTGCTCTACATATCTTTAGGAAAGAGTAACAAAGTCATTGGCCAAGTTTAAAAAAGTGAAAGAAGCGTCGGAACCCGTACGAGTTTTTTTGTTCATAATACACTTGTTCATTGTGAAGAAAGGACCCGTATAGGTTCTTAAACGTCTTTTACTTTTGTGGTTGGGCAGCGACTGCTTTATTGTTCCTTCAAATATTGTCAGGTCATAGAGCTCTCGGCGAACCCTTTGCTGCACCTAAACCCCTTCTTGCTGCTTTGTTCGTATCTGTTATTCGTTAGCCAAGCTACGCAACACGTGATGGGCATATTTTGCAATAGGAGACTTCGAAGACAAAGTAGGTTACGGCGTCGCTTGCGACATTCAGGGTCGGCGTCGAAGAGCAAAACATAGTAGGTGTCCTCTGCTGTCCCCTTTTCACCGAAACTTTAAAAGTTTGGAGAGAGACCGCTGCCCCCTCGAAGCCTCTTTCCGCACGCCAGTCGATTCACAAAGCATGCATTAGCAAGCAGCAAGAGCGAATGTTGGGGATCCCTCCGTGTTGCCGGTGTGATTGCTGCTAACTGCTTGAGTAAATCGATCGGGACTACGCTTCCTTAAGAGGAACTCGTTTGCTCATTGTGCAAGCGAGGAAAATTCAGGAAACAAATTAGCAATTTGCGTTGAGCCATCTCTCCAGGTCCGTGGAACACGCAGTGGCATTGTCAGCAGTATATTTGCAAGGGATGCTACCAGTCAAACACAACATATAAATGATTCTTAGCCACCTCATTATGAAAAATAGTGTTGTAAACTGCAACTGTACCTACAAATGAGTTCCACCTACACTATCTACTAAAATGTCTAAAGAATAATAAACCACGTTTAACTTAGCGCGGGTACATCAGAAGGAAATACTTGCATGGAAAATGGCATTACTTATAAAAATTTCTTCATTTGAGCAAGAACACGGAGAACACAACCGCCAAAATTTATAGAGCTCTTCTAAATTCGGGGTGCGTAAATATTTACGTAAGAATCTAATGAAATGAAATGAGAAAACATTCTCGTGACATATGTCAACCGGTTCAACTTAAGAACACTTCAGTAAACAATGAACAACCGTTGGGGCTAAAATATGCAGTCAGGAACCGGAGAAGCTTCTCGCGTTAAAAATTGGAAAATTCGTGCCTGTTTCGCACAACTTACACAGCTGTAATTTATCATTGCTTTAAGCAGAACAGTTGAGGCCACTCGTTACGAAATCAGTTTAGAGGGCAGTGCGGAATCTTTTCACGAGTTCGCATCATAGATAAAGGAATACTTCTAAGCGGAGCAAGCACCGAGTGGTATACTAAGCACTCGTGAAAATAAATATTTTGAAATTAAACGTTTACGAAAACGGGAGCTACTTTCAGTACACTGTAGGAGACACCGATAACGGGCTCTGTATAACTTTGTAGACAGGACAGAGCCGGTCAGCGATACCGGTTCTAGGTTTCATTCAGTGCATCCTTCGCTTACACTGGTGCTACATAAGAGGAGACGATGTCAGGTGCCTCAATGACCATTGAGAAAATATTAAAAATGTTTAGGCATTATAAAGCCGGTATTCAGCTCCCTCACAATATCTAACGGCATATACAGATTGTCGTTCAGATTTTACACTCGCCCGCAAAGTCCTGGAAGTTAGCAATGTGGGGGTAAAAAGCCGAAACCAATACTGCTTCGCGGAAATACCTCGGATGGCTTTTTTTAATTAAGGATGCTTGCGACCGTTCCCTACAGTGCTATGATGTCTTCGCACTAAAACGAATGATAATTTTGTCTTTGAGCAGGTCGTTGCTATTGCAGGGAAAAACTATGAAAACGCAAAAAGTTTGGTGAACGTTACGACACCAGCAAAGTGTACGCAATGTACGAGGTGCTCGTGCGAGACCCGGATGTTGGTGAGCACGCAAGGCTCAGTTGCTGTGGGGTTTTCTACTGGGGCCACTTAGCTACGAAACTTACTAGCTGAAAACTCGCGCCAAAGATTTTAAAGCCCAGCTTTACTCATCACGTGCAGCGGTGTCGCCATCGCGGTGCATTTGACCTTCCTTTAACCGCAGCCGCGCATCACGTGGCTTGCCGGGGAGAGCTCCGTAGCGGGCCGCGTTCGCCGCTGCTGTCGCCTCTGCTGGCTTGGCGCATGGGCTCCGCGCAGCTGCTTCGTGCCTTACCACGTGACTAGCCGCGTATGTGGGAGCTTGGTCATTAATGAGAGCGAGGCCTAGCCGTCTTCTGCGACCGTTGTGTGGTAGCTGGAGGCTTTGATCCGTCGGCGACGCCCACACCGCGGATGTCACCCGACGAGCTGTTAGGCTCGGAAAACGCCGGAAGCGGGACCACAACCGTAGACAGAGGCGGGCTTTGAACGAATAGTATAATAATGACAGCGAAATCAATGGTTCACCAAGTGAAACCAAGATTCAAGCAGGCTAAGCGAAGGTTTCGCGTTGCATATCCAGGATTAGCTGAGCTAAGCCGCAGCCATTTTGTGGTCTGGCGCTTCGTACAGTTTTAGCCGATACGGCCGTTGTGATGACGATATGTTTCTTACAAGACGCACTCATTAAATCAATAAAGCGTTTGCAGAAGAGCTGTTGGAAACCCATGCAAGTTTATATTCAGGTGTCAATGAACTGTGTAAGATTTAATATCACTATAATCCTTTCGACGAGGGAATTACGACTATCCCCACTTACTAATTCACCACGACGAATGAAAGGCGCTTTATGGCAAAAAATAACGTTCTTGGAGATGATAGCCTGCTATGAGGACACCCGCATGCTATGTTGATGATGATGATGGTTGGATGTTTATGGCGCAAGGCCAACTGGGCAAAGAGCGCCAAAACAACAGTCATATACGAGAGGTGAAGCCTTAAACACTAAGTAAACTCAGCAAAAACAAAAGTACAATCACAAAACGACAATGAGCATGGCTGGTGTATAGGGCCAGATTTTATTATGCGTGATAGGAAATGAGGTTTAAAAACTTCACGTCTGACAAATACTCAAACACACGTTTCACGGAAACAATGGCATCGTCACCTAGAAAGAACGATGGATGTAGGAGAATATGTTGTCTGTAGAGTTCTCTGAAGGGTTTGTGTCGTGTTGTGTGGAGTGCCTTGCATGTGCCGCATGCTATGTTATTTTAGATAACTGAAAAATTGTACCAATCTCTCTCTGCAGTGAACATGCTGTGCAGTGAATTCACTAGCGCTATGTGGTTTTCCTCACATTTGTCTGAACGGTAAAAGTCACAAAACCCGTGCGCGTCGTTGCGTTCGGGATGTTGGTAAGATAACTTAGGAAAAATAGATTAAGCCTAGTCAAGCAGCTTAGTTGCTGTTTCGTGGTAGAAGTGCCCATTTTATTTATTTTTGCTTGAATATTGTAGTTCACACGGAAACAGCGCTTTGGCAGTTATGACAACCGAAACCTATGAACGGCCCATTCCATTACCGTGCCCCGGTACATCGATCAAAGTGTCTACATACGTCCAAAGCTGCTTTAGGGCTTGGAACGATTGCGTAGAACGAGAGGTATGATTGTAGGCCTATATGTTCCTAAATATGAAGTCCCCTTGGACTAAACATTTTCAAAGCTGTGTTCTAAGCTTCACATTATTTCCCGTGCTTTAAAATGCAGTGCAACAAAACAGCGGTATGTCACAACATTCTTGCGAAAACGTTACTAGCAGGATACTATATAACCAAACCCGCCGCGGTGGCTCAGTGGCTAAGGCGTTGCGCTGCTGAGCACGAGGTCGCGGGCTCGATTCCCGGCCGCGGCGGCCGCTTTTCTGATGGAGGCGAAAAGCAAAAACGCCCGTGTGTACGAGATTTCGGCGCACGATAAAGATCCCCAAGTGGTCAAAATTAATCCGGAGCCCTCCACTACTGCGCGCCTCATCGCCTGCGTTGCGTCGGCGCGTTAAGCCCTACACTCAATAAAATCTACTATATAATCAACGGCGCGTATCTATTATCGGTGCGCTCTCTTCGCATTTGAACGGGCTTTGGCCAGCGCCTTCATCATCTGACAAGAAGCAGAGCATGCAATGCTTGTGATGGGGAGAGTTGAGACCGAAAGTAACAGCGTGACTCCAGAAAGAGGATGAGCGAGAGCAGAAACAGGGCAAAGGAATAGGGCCGAGCGAGGGGTTGCACTCAATAAGAAAACACCAACGACTGTAGAAGACTTCATAGAACAACGTAGGTGAAGAGCAAAGCGAAATATAGGAAACAAATTTGGCAAGTGGTGGTTATTGCTATAGCTGGTATTTACTGAAAAATTTAGGTGTCAGTTTCTTCGCTAGGCAACACTGGAAACGGCCACGGACATGGCCGAAGCGCCACGGACATGGCGCGGCTTATGCCACTGCGCCCGCACGCCGCAGAAAAAAAATCATGTCATATTCTCCGTTTCAACCCGATTCTCAACGGTGGTGTCAGCAGAGTTGTTATTAATCAAGCTCACATTGGAGTCGAGACATTACTTTGCGTTGGGCGGGGTAGAGTTTGGAATGTCCAACACACATCATGTGCTTAGCACGGTCAAGTACCGCCATCTCGCGGAGCCCGAAGTAACCAGTGACGGCGCCTCACGTGATCGAATCCTGCATCATGCGTGCTTCGCCAGTGCATAAAACCTATTCCTTTCTTCGTAGCAAATGCCCAATTTGATGATTTGCCCCAATTGGGAGCTTTGAGAAGCTAATGGGCTGGGTTTTGGAAATTCACTAAAGTGTGAATGGGAAAAGAAAAAGGTGTAGAATGGTGCGTGCCGTGTGACACGCGAGCTTGATGGCACGTGATTAGGACAGGTTCACACCAACAGCGCAGAACCATGATTATAGGGAGGCTGTGGTGTGTTCCAGCCTTCTTGCTGAAGTAGTTCACTACGAAATGAAAGAGAAGAAACTCATGCAAACACGTTATAACAGAAAAGAAGCCGATCTAAGCAGTGCCAAATTCATGCCAAAAGACAAAGAAATGAAAACGAGGAAAAATGCGGAAGTGCAATGTATCAGTCTTCAATAATCATTACAAGTACAACAAAGTTATATGTCTCGCAAGTACAAGGTATCAGTTGGTGATAAGTATCCCAAAGTTTTGGCCTTCAATTCACGTAAGCAGACTTAAGTGCCCCTAGGAAATTTTATTTCGAAAAGCGGACGGAAGGTTTCGAGAACACCGAGCAGCATTTACTTTGAATGTAGCGCATTTTTATGACACATTTTCATTTTTTGCCAGTCGGCCTAGTCATATGATTGCATTGTCTGCTACCTAAGCCAGAAATAGGCAGAAACTGCTTCTTAGGACGACCAATTTCAAGAAAAGCTTAAATGAGCGCTTGAAATAAAAAATAAATCAACTTTGTAGAAAAGAAACAAAAGAACAGTGGCTTTAGAACAGGGAACAAAAAAAAATTGAATCTCCCGCCCTGGGGCCGCTTCTACGAGTCTTGCGGAGAAGCATGCAGATGGCGCCACGCGGCCGCCTTGAGGCAGAAATGCTTCCAACTCGTTCGCGCCTCTCCAAACACACAGAAACATCTCCCTCGCGAGGGGCACGATCAAATGCAGAGCATTTCCGGGGGCGCACGACGTTAAGTAGTTTGCGTTACGTTAATGTTGTTGCACTTGTGGCAACTGCTGACAAGAAAGCGCTCGTCAGCAGTAATTTGAATGAGTCAACGATATAAGGCGCGCCCGTAGCGTCGCATTCTGTGTCGGCTTTGTGGCGCAGTCGGTAGAGCACCATGTACCTTGCGTTCCGCCCGCAGGGTCGAGGGATCGAAACCTGGGGCCCGATAGTATTTTTTTTTGTATAGTAGGGAGGGGTGCGGTGCGGACTACGGACGCCAACGAGGGTGACATCGTGAGTTACTGAAATGCTCTGCATTTAAAATACAGATTAATAAAATCAAAGCGCCATCAAGTAAAGTAGTTGGATTTGCTTGCCCCCAGTAGACACCGGCGCAGCAGGGGAGCGAGAGAACGCACTGAAAAATGCGGAACGCCCTAGTCGCGCCTGCTTGGAACGCTTTTCCCTGGACCTGTTACGCCACCTCAATAATCGGCGATTGGGAGGAATCGCATTTTGAAAGCGCTTGAACTCCAGCTCGGAATATTATCATCACGTTACGTGGGCGTCGGTAGAGCTCGTGTCTCCTGATTTCCGCTCAATCTCGGGCTTTATGGAATAGAACCCCTAAGGCTGACGTTTTCACGAACAGCAGGAATCTTAAAGTTTCGCTGAAACGTTTGCCAACGTTAACGTTTCACAGCACTTACAACAACTTTAAATTATTTTCGCAGTGCGTTTAGACCAACGGCCACTACTACGCCTCACGATGTCGATAGCTATTATTGACAAATTTTTTATCTAATATTTTATCTATTATTTATTATTTTATTTAGTATCTATTTTGACTCCTGCGGGCAGCAGGTGAGTCAACTGACCAGCTCAAATCTCGACCGCCCGCTCTAGTTGGGTTAGAGGGCCACGCTTTCCGTTCAAACCAAGGCTTACTGCGCTGAAGAGGCCTTACACAGAAAGGCGCTTTTATGGATTGCTTTGCGAAAGATTTATTCCTCAATCTTCTTGAACCTTAGTGGAAACAAAACTAAATCTGCCAAGGAGCTTGGTATATCCGCCATTAAAGGAGCCATGAAGAGAAAACACAAGTTTGGTTCATTCGAGAGATTGCCTCGTTAGAACCATAACGACACCACTTATAACGCAAACTTCGCTCAAATAAGCTACATAATTAGGAAAGAAGGAAATGACCATGCGACCCACCAGCTCATTTTCCGCAACAGAACCTATGATGTCACTCGAGAATGCTCTGCGATTGGCGGAGGCCGGCAAAAGCAAACGCATGTTAGGCAGGGCTTACAGTTTGCATAGCGAGCTAAATGCCCGTGAAACAAACGGCACATTCTTTTTATGACAAAGAACGGCGGAGTAAACGGTTGAAGTTCCGAACGAACACGCAAGCGTGTGCGCCAATGCGTACGAAACTACCGCCGGCTAAGCTCGACATCTCGCCATCGCGCAGACGAATTTTCGGGTTCGAGGCTCTTAGGGGCCAACGAACCGTTCCAGCACGTACAGCCGCGACCTTGCTTGGTATCTTAATCCCTTGACAGGAGGTTGGCCGTCATATCGCCAACCAGCAAAGGTAAAAATAGAAACGAGGGGAGTAAGGAACAGCAAGAAGCGACGAGATAGTGCCAGTCGTCGCAGAAGTTTCGAATGGTGTTGGCTTGCTGCTGTCGTTACGAGCTCGTTTCCAGTTTACAACCACTGAAAACTTCAGTTTGTTCGAGTACTTTACAATGAAATTTTGTTGCTGCGTTTTGAAATGCCCATGTAGTACGGGCAAATCGTCGAGGGAGTGCGACATCCCCGCCGGTGAGGAGATCTCCTTTCATGTGCTGCCCAACGACGAACCTCGGCGAAGCAAGTGGCTACGTTTTGTGAACTTTGCAAACGGAGGAGAAAGAGAGCTAAAGGAAGTACGAGTGTGCTCGCTTCATTTCCGAGGAAGTGATTACGGCAGGGACCCTTACGTTAGCTCACTCCTGGGACATGCTGGCGCTCGTCGCCGACTTCGTCAAATCGCCGTCACAACGCTCTGACCTTGGGGGAAAAAATACCGTACACACCGCGCATTCACGCTCGTATCTTTCTGGTCGAAGCAGAGAGCTCGCGCGAACGGCTTTCCATACACGACACCGGCTAACTGGCATAAGCGATACTGCTAGTGAAATTGAACTATTAACCGTAATAAAAATACGGCACATACGTACCAGTCTGTATTCGTCCGTCGCGACGGGGCTGACGAGGCAACGGTGCCGACGGCAGGGTGTTCGTCTGTTGTGGCTATCGCGGAATGGTCGCTTTCCCGTCCACCGCGTATCCCACAACTCTTGCCGCTCGTGCACTTAGAAGCATTGAGGGTTCAAGTGGTGTGAGATTGTTAAATGCAAGCCCGAGCTCCTCGGCGAGAGTTTTGTTCTCCGGATCAGGCGATTCCATGACTAGGGCTGCGGGTGCACTAGGTTTTACTAGTATTTTTAAAATGGCCGCCGTCTCGGTCGACTACCGCGTGTGGGTGCTATATGGAGTCGACATACTAAGTATCTGTTTCATGGACCGGCTCGTATGACGCCATTGTTCCCGTCACGAAATGTTCAATTTTAGCGGGAGATTTAAAATTTTGGCTTAAATTGCCTTATTTCTCAGTGAATAAAGCATCATTTGCTTCCGGGAAAGCGCTTGGGGTACTATGAAACACCTAATCTTTCGAATAAAACAAACTTTTGTTTTCTCTTCATGGCTCCTTTAAGCTCACAATCAGCTCTGCACTTCTTTAGCCAATCCAAACAGTACTCACGCAAGGGTAAAAGGGGGGTAGTGGATTATACATGTTCTTGAATCGCGCTGTATTAGCACTTAAACAGACAATGAAACAACACACAAGATCGTTCCGTGTTGTGTGTAGATCCCTTGCCTGTTTAAGTGCTAATACAGCGCTATGGAAGAGAAGTACTCACGCACCTACATTAAAACCAAAAAGAAACACACAAATTGTGTCTTTGTCCCGTGCCTTGTTTTCTAAATACCGCAATTAACGTCAATTACCTTTACGACTTTCGCCTTCTCAAACTATACAAAACTCAAACGCAAAACAATGTTACTTTTCTGTCTGACAGCGCTAGTTTACACGAGAACCTAATTTCCCATTACACACGACACCATGAACACTGGCACATCAAACCTGCTCGCACAGATTACGGTCTACAGACTCTATCTGTACACTTTGCCTTTAGCGCTAAACAAATATGATTTCGACGATTTATTCATTCGCTCTATGCCTTGCGGTACCGTCCGGAAAATGTTTTTGTTTTTACAATACAGCATGAATACCCCGATTTGACGTAATTGGTTTAAAGAAATAGTTTATCGCGCTTGCATTTTCTTTTTTTGTAGTTGTTTGCTTGCATTTTGAATTTGTATTTTTTTCCTTGCCTCGTCCCTGCTGATTGTGTTGTGGGGGGTGGGAGCTGCGTTAAGCCGCGAGTACAGCGGCTTTTTTCCCGCCTCCCCAGCCATTGTACTTGACTGGAATAAAGAACTTAAACTTCAACTTCAACTTTATTAATTGTTTTTATTTCATTCTTTAATTTAGTTTCGTATTAACGATACATCAGTGTCATTTCCGAATGTGGTCAAAGGATTTTGCTTCAGTCGTGTGCACTCGCCATTGATGCAAATCTGCAAAATAGGGCCTCATTGTGAGTACAAATATAAACAAGTGTAACTCTGAAGTCTTCGGATAAAAAAAGTTCTGCAAAAAAATTATACCATTCGCGTGTTGTTGCATCGCATTCCATCCGGTGCGTCATCAAGCATTATCCTGTCGGCGAAAGCTGGATTCTTGCATGTGACAATGCACTTATCGAGTTTCCACTGAGGAGCACTTTCTCCCACCTAGTGTTAAAAATTGAGCAAAGCTTCATTACAAACGAGTTGGGTTACATTTCCTTAAAGTTACGACATAATCATTTTATTCTCACTTAATGCTTAAAATTTTCGGCAGCAGTATTTTCCTGTAGTTGCACTTAAATTGTTGAGAAATGGCAAGGGGTTGAACAGGGTGGTTAAAGGCGAACTGAACTCAGGTTTTTCTCATCCGAACTTTGACCCATATAAGCTGTTAATACTCGTCAAATCACCATGGGGAGGTTCTCTCTATACGTACATAGCACCCTAACTGCAAATCATCAAAGCAGCTATGCAGCACACGACGCATCACCTGACGGACAGTCGGCGGAATAAGTGTCTGCTTGGCCACGGCCGCTCGATGGAAACAAGGTCCATCGAGCGGCCGTGGCTTGCCAGTGACGGAGAAGAGGCACCTGTCCCGTATGCTTCTCCGATGGCCGGACCGGCTCATTGCCAGGTGCAGGAAACCTTCTGCCGGTAGTTTCTCTCCCACACCGCCACGGCGCGTTGTCGTACTCCACCTTGTAGTTTCCTCCATTGTTTTAAAAGCAACGAAGCGCCCGGGTTCTTGCAATGTCATGTAGTAAGTAACATGCTGTTTCGATGGATTCAGTACTGTTTCACTGAGCGGGCGTAAAGTAGAGGAAGCGCATTATTGTTGAACCATGTCTGGGTCCAGAAATGAAAAAGTAACGGCGCGTCATCCTCGCGACGGTACGCGAAAAGACTTTTTACCTTAGGGTTCCAGGAGAGCACACGCATCGAGGTAGCTCGATATTACTTCCCTGCTAAATATTTGTTTTATGAAAACGGAAGCTCTAAGTCTCCCATTCTGCGAAAAATCATCGTTGGGGTATTTTTTATGTCCCTTTAACAAACTAGCGCCGCTGTAAATGTTAATAAAAAGCAGGTGTGATCCTGGGGTAATTGATTTTTGACCTCTACAGAAGCATCCCAACCCCCTAACCCTGCGGTATATCTGGCCTTTGTTAACGCTGAAACGCAATCTGTTGTTATTTATTTCTAGCGCATTCACACTTGGGGTATTCACCAGTTATCTGAAGCTATGACGGGAGCTACCCCGAGATATACGAGAAAGAGTGTAGCTTCTGCGGGCAATTGGGCACGCTCCGGGACGTCATCGGAGAGTGTGATTTCACCGAGACAATCCCCCACCCCTTACCCAACCCTCCACCACCCTTCCCACACCCCTTAACGAGCGACGGGAGACCTTGCTAACCAGCCCCGCCTTAGAAGACCAGCTCGTCCAGATCTCCAGGGGCCAGGGAGCCGCGAAAGCATATGGGTCCCGTGAAGAGGGAACCACCCCATCCGGCTCGTAGTCGCCGCAATTTTGTGCGGCTAAATAAAGTTGTTCTCTCTCTCTCTCTCTTCACAAAATTCACAACTATATGAATTGGAAATGTAACCGTAAAAGAAAGTGCATGCCACGTGTCACCCGGGCATGAATTAGGTCAGCAAGCAGACTGCACGCGCCACAGCATTTCTAGCACCAGGGTTCTGCACGGCTTCTGTGCACCTGTTCTGCTCACTCAGGTTCCCGCGGCATGCACTATTATACAAATTTTTCTTTTCAAATTTATAGTTTTAGGAATTTCGTGAACCGGACGCAATAGCCCTTAAAGCTGCCTATGCCTTGAGAATCCCCGAAGTAGGCATGTTCCACGTAGAAAAGAACAACAACGACAACTACTTTTTGTTTCCCCGTCTGCAACGCGCGGAGATAGCAGAGTGGTAGCTCATAGGGCTGCTAATATGGAAACCAACGTAATAGGATCACACGTTTTCTTCTCAGAGCGAAGCTGTTTAGCAAATCGTAATTTTTTGAGTCCTCAGTTTAAAATACCAAAAAATTGTCGAGCGCCCGCACGTGAGCGCGGCCCTCGCGACGACCGCCCAACGTACCCTGCCCACGTTCGTAAAGCCAAGCATATACACTTTGGGAGATCAGCCAGGGTTTGGACGACCGCCCGACAGTTAAAAAAAACGAAGACAATGCCGAGCGCTCGTGTGTGCATGCCTCGCGGCGACCGCCCAGCGTCCCCAGCGCATGTTTGTCAAGCCAACCGTACCCACTCTAATTAGGGACATTGGCCAAGATTGGGACATTGGGACATTGGCAATAAAGATGGAGCAAAGGTCGCTGCGGCCATGAAGAAGAAGCAAATCGGCTGCAAACGTGGACTTAAACCTTCGTGATTGGTGAAGGTTGCGTAGAGCTTCGCTAATTTCAAGCCTTACGCGTTAGTGTGGGCTTCCTTCATTTGCTTACGGTTCCATTCGTGTCTTACAAAGCGATTTTCGATGTGCGACGAGGTGAAAGTTACTGAGCCAAGGTTATCAAACTATTCGACCTAAAAACAGTGCACGTGAGAGCAGAATTTCTAAGAGGGTGCACGTAAGCATGGTTTGTGATTGTTGGCTGCCTGTGCAAAATGTTTACCCCGACAAAAGCGACACGATAATATGGCGTAGGCTAACCAAAGCTACCCTTAGGTATCTTATTTGAAATCAGCTTTTTTAGCCCGGCCGCCATTTTTTACTCGGAACCCCAGGGCTTTCTACCCCGGCAACATATACAGATGCAAATGCAATACCCGCACGGTCTTTTGCGTCTAGTTTGAGAGTAACACGATGTCACACTTTTCTCGGCACAGAAATTTTTTACCCAGAGCAGGATATTGGTGATGGTCCTTCGTTAGCAAAAGCATTGCGAAAAGCTCCGCCTCCTACGCAAACACCGAAGCCACTGTGACGAATGTTGATTGGACCAACTGTCGGTACGGCTGTGCCCGCTTCCTTTGGACGTCACGTGTGGCTGCCGGTAACAACCGCCTTTTTAACCCTTTGTTGGATAGCGGTATATAGACGTCCTACTTTCTATTTCACATTCTCGGCACTGTTGCTCCGAGACAGAGCTCGCGTCATTGCGTACGGGTCACTGACTGCACCCAGCTACTATTGCAGAGCCTGTCGTAACTTTCGTAACGTTGCGCTGAAAGGAAGCAAGCTTCTACACAAGTAGAATGCTTTGGTTTTTTTATGTCTATTGTTGACTGTTCTTTCCGTTTTTGTGAGCGACGACCAAGCAGAAAAAAATGTCTGCATGTGCAGCTTTCCCGCTCATGGCAGTCCTTTCAACAGTGATTACTCTGCAATTTTTTAGCGAAATGAAAAGTTCTTTTGCACAGCTAATATTTGGGGTGAATACGTGCTTTGTGCACAGTTTCAAGTCGCGCACGTTGCGCGACTGGGTTCCTGAGCCATGGAAAATATCCCATAGAAATGCATGGGGAGTTAGATTTGATAGAGAATTACACAACAAAATATTCACAAACCTGAAATCTTCTTTTAGGGTTTTAATTCTCACGTTGACTTCTAGCTTTATGCCAAATATCATTTTCCTAAAGTGGTTTTTCTAGGTTCCCGAGAGGTTGTAATTTTGAGCGAGAAAGCTGGGTATGTCCTGAAACATTGTGTTTCTTCCACCACAGTAAGCACTAAAAACTACTGATAGCTATATTTCATCATTTCGAAACGTGTATAGATGACGGAAATGAATTTTACGATAAGCAGAGCAATTTGCTTTGCTACAAAGCGGGGGCACCGATGTTACTTTTATATAAAGGTCAGAACAAATATCTCCCGGCTGAAGACGTACCTTCACTAGAAGAACTGCCCTTGGACACGCCGACACTTTGCCGGTCTGCGGAAATTATTCAGAGCTTCACATCCTGGCGGTACCGCTAGCGCTCAAACAGCAAAAAAGAAGTCCATGATAAAGACGTATGCATGCAATGTCCAACTGTGTGTGAGATTATTCGCACCAATTCACAAGAAGAGGTACCAGCGCCAGGTAGACAGCCGGACAAATTGGTCCCATTTGAGGCAAGTGACCCAACTGTACAGTGGGATATACGGGTCCCACTTTTTTTTCAGCAATAAAACACTTCTTAGCTTTCGAATTTCTATTGTTATAATCAATAAGCGATAAATAGCAAACCTGGAATGTTTTAAAAACGATAACTTTTGTACCCTCCTTGTGTACACCAAACAGTCAAATTCCGGCTACCAACTCAACTTTTCACTATCGTTTTGCATTGAGCGCATTCGTGTTTCGAACGCTGTACGGTATGCAGTACCGATTTTTGGTTGCGTGCTATTAAGATACGGTATTTTTGCGTTGTCTGAAATTTAATTGCAGTTGGTGTTCAAGCTAAATAAATGCGTCCTTGAGAAATTTTTTATACCACCTCTATGATACCTGCGATTCATGTAGCACTTACATCAGTGTAGTGTATTCCTCTAATCTCCGGATAGTTTCTTTTGCAAAACTCCTCGGGTGACGGACTCGTCTTGTTTACGTCCTTAAATTTGATTGGCCTACTTGATCGTTGAGTAGTAGTCTTGAGGCACCCTCCATCGGAACTTCTGATACGATAAAAAACAAGACAAAAGCGAGATAAGATGGTTTATCAATTAGTACAGAAAAGATGCTGCTACTACATTTCACCAGACCACCAGCGCACAAAACACTTGACCAGCATGAGGCAGCTGTGACGGATTTTGTTAAAGCTAACAGAACTCTGAAGATGATTCAAATTTTTTTCATTTAAGAAGGTGCCAATGGCCTCGTCCTCAGGATATCATGCACCCACACTTTTGTAGCACTGAATGCAATTTTACTGGTGTTTAGCAGGGGAAAAATCCGGGTCCTGAGCCAGTACCGCATCGGTCACATTATTGGGTATCAAGAATTGTAGGGCTGGATGAGGCCTGGAGAAAGAGGAGAATAGACATTTATTGACCATGAGTACGGATGGCAGGCACTCGCCCGCTGGAGGGCATTCTCATTCCGGGATACCCAGGTGGCGACTTGCCACCCAGGCCCTCTTTACCGGTTCTTGCTGGTGTACAAGGTCCGGATCGACCAGACGAGCCATCCACTGCTCAAAAGTTGGGAAGGGGATTGGGGGTAGGTTCGGAGTTTGTTGCAACTCCCATACCTGGAAATTTTTCTGACTGATAGTCTAAATTGAGAAGATCCAGAAAGAACACCACTTTGTTGTGTTAAAGAGCCCTTAAGATTGGGATTGAACATGGGGCTTGTGAAGGGCACCAGCTAACGCCCTCAGCAAACAAACTCTGTCAACAGGCGACACATGGCCTTCGGATGACCCCAGACAAGAGTAGCCGCCATGGGAGGTTTCTCGTGTACAAAGGAGCTGTGGTTTAACGATTTGTCACCCTCCTGCGTCTCTCAAATCGAAGGTATGCAGTTTGTTGTGGAAGCATTATATGGCCGATTGAGGGAAAAAGCCGGCATTGGCAGCAGGAAAATGGCGCTTCCTCCAGTTGGCCCACGGACAGTTAAAAAATTGAGAAACATTGGGGCAGCTTCGCAGCAGTGGGGATAAAACTGGCAAACAGCGAAGATGCCTTTCACACCTACCTTATTCTAGGTTCTGCTAAGTTATGCATGGCTATGTTTTGAGAGTCGGTCATGGTGCCTGCGGGGTGTCGTTGTTAGCTCCCCAAAGAGCGATGAACGCTCGGTCAATAAAGTATGTACAATATATTGTTTTGTTTTGAGTACGAGACATTTGTTTCGGGATTATACTGAAATCGTCGCATCCGTTCTCGGGTAGCGGCGTGGTGGTCTTCGCGTCATGCTTCCTGTTCTAACGAAGTGACGCTCTTCTTTTGTCGGCCCATGTCTCCCTTCGTCCGAGACCCGGTTGTTGCACGTCACATGGCACTTCGAACTTGCCGCTGAAAGTTCTTCATGACTGGCAGGGCCAGATCATTTTGTCCGCAGGCTTTCACATCTCTCTCAAAGTGGACCTCGTTAGCGCGCGCTAGAACCGGCGGCAACCGGATTCACGAACTGGGCGTCTGTAGCGCCAGCTTTTCTGTGCTTCCCACTTTGGGAGCGACCACACGTGAACTGGCTAGGAGAAGTGCACACGAGAGATCGCGCAACGAACGCTGGGAAGAGTGTTCCCGAAGGTCAAGCGGTGCCGGGGCGCGATGATGGCCCCACTCAGCGAGGTTTTCCTGCGCACGTTCCCCGGCCCAACATCAGCCTAAACAGCATCCCTGTTAAACAAAGGAACCATTGCATGGAATAGAAAATACACCCCCAGGAGGTGCGGTTGCGAGCAAGTTAATTAACTACTACTATTCAGCGCAGCTTCGCAAAACATGGCGTTCGAGTTACCTTTAGTAGAAATGAATGGGTGCCGAGAAGAGAACCACTGGCTGTGGTTCTGGGGGCCCTTCATGGGAGCCCTCGAAGGGGTCTCTTGAAGGGCTCCTGCGCACATGGAAGAGAGACTGCTTGGTCGGTAATGACTTGCAAAAGATTTTGGCTGCAATGGTCAGTCCACGCTGTAATAGTTTCAGTTACTTTAGGGGAAACCGAGCGGCGTGCGTCGATCCGTTTGAGTGATCACGGTTTCTATTCGAACCTGCTGCATTTATTCTTGTAAATTATTGTGCTGTGGATTCATTCTGCATTTAAGAATGTAACCATATGGTTGGGAGCCTACTTTAACGTTCTTGTCGTTGTGCTTGGTGCCGGAACGATTCGCTCTATCGCCGATAATAAGAACCACTAGAGAACAAGAGAATGTCACGTTTTAATTTGAAAATGCAAAATCATACCACAAGAAAAACGAAACGTAAGGACATCATTTACTAGTAGGGTTCGCTCTTGGACGTTATATCTTCCGAAAAATAAAATCGCCACGTGGTGCCATGTTACGAATGAGGAGTGTTGGCAGCCATATGGAGACTGAGTCAGTGTCAGAGTCACTTTATTTTTCACATAGCAGGGGCTATGTTAAGGGCACAGGCAAAAAGCCTATTCAGGGCTTGACAAATGGCCTGTGCCCCTGTGCAGCCATAGCAGCGGTGTAGAATAAAATAGGTACAACAGGTTTGGGGACTGCCGACGTATCGAAAATTTAAGTAAATCAACATAGACAAACATATACAACACCGAAATCTTCATGCCACGCAGCGAACGCCGAGAAGAGGGTTCTCGAAGGTTCAGCTATGCCGGTGCGTGATGATGTCACCGCTCGGCGAGGTTTTCCTGCGCACGTTCTTCGGACCAACAACAGCTTAAACAGTGAGCCAAGGTAAACCAAGGTAAGGACTGAGTTCTGCAACTAGGCCATTACCGATCGCAGTTCTTTTTCATTTTCTACCGGATTTTTTAGTACGCTGAACTAAATGTCAGAAAGGTGAAAAAGTGACATCCGTACCTACAAAGTAAACTCTAGCGTATTCAAGAGTTTAAAAAAGTTCACGTGGTATACTCACAGCACGAATTCAGCCACCTGTACTGTGCTGCAGTACGAGAAACTTGGCTTCTGGCCGCGTCCCATTACGGGAGTCATTATGTGTTTCTTACCAGCAGGGCAACTCATTGGGTTTATTCGACTTTTGGAGTCATGTGAAGTGGCGATCCGTCATGGTGGGCACCTAGCTGAAAAAAAAGGGCGAAGTCGTGTACAAACAGACCATGAAAACTCGTCTGTGTAATCTTCAAGTTCATGTTATGAAGTAAATTGTTCGAAATGAACTAAACTATTCAACGCATGCGACCAGTGTGGAACAAACTTCAACTAAACAGAAATAAAAGACGACAAGATGACAGATCCGGCCAATTCACCGAGCGAATTATTGTTACAACTCTATTACATTTCCATTACAGTTGTTGTTACAACTGCCGCCTGTCTGCGTTTTTGCCTGGGAAATTGTCGCACTTATCGCGATTCAAACGGTGTGCTCTAGTTTGTGGTTTTTGCGGTAACTTTTATTAAAATGTTTATATCATCTTCAAATGTAGGGAATTGTGTTTTTAATAGCAGAGCACTTCATGAGCTCGCCGTGTTGCCGTAGCTCGCTCGCTCGGCCCAAGTAGAGCCTTACGGCGCTCCGTCGTAGCAGCTGTCGTCGCGGCGTAACCCAGAGGCTTCGAAAGGCAGGCGGTTTATATAGTCATAAGCGTTCGAAACTAGTGACCCGCTGGCGCGTGTCATACATTTCCCCGTTGCTGAACGCAAAGAAAACTGCAAGTACATATGAGGCAAAATATACGTATTTAACCGGCAGCGCCCGCGTTAGTTTACTTAGGAACACTCGTTGGGTTGGTTTTTATGATAGTAAGCGAAAAAAGTTGCAGTGAAACGCCGGAACGTGCGGAAGGAAAAGCAAGCACAAAAAGAGAAGAACTTCCTCTGGCGCAGTTTCAGGCAGGGGGCGCGCGCACTGGGAAAGCGGGAAATTTAAAATGCATAGGGGGTAGCAGTGAGAGGATAACGGCGCTGCAGCCAATTATGACGAATCACTGCCCTGCACTCTCGATAGCTTTTACGTTGAATGGTACGGCTTTATTATTTTTACTTAGTGACTAGTGCACTACGCGCTTCTTAAATTTCTGAACCACGGGATTGCCTTCTGGTTTAATGAACAATTTCAGAAAATAGCACAAGGCCACCTAATTTTTTTTCTAGTGCAGATTTAGCTTTTGACATTTGACAGTAATTATGCGCGAAAATTCTGGTACAGAAGACTAACACAACCTAAAGCTTCCCGCCTCAAAAAATTGCCATCACAGTACTCATCTCTTCATTCCTATTGCAAAAGTGCCTGCTAATAAGAACTGCTCAACCACTGTGTACAGTTATGGCCAAACGGAAACCGATCTTAACAGAGGTTGTCCCGTTAAGCGAAGGGTACAGAAACTGACTAAACGTTTATGTTCCATGTTTAGGTTTCAAACGTGGAAACATTGGGCGAGTACCCTAGCAATAACTCTCCTTAACCTCGAATAAGCTGACGCCAATGAAAACTCGTGTGTTTGCCCACTTAACACATATAATCGTGATAATAGCGCGACTGTAGGTGATTCAGAAAAGCTAAGAAATTAATAGTTAATGCAAATCAACCTAACCGTTGATCATATAGGCTTTCATAATTGATAAGGAGAAATTCGGCAAAAAGCACAAAAAACGCTCCGATGAATTCACTTTACACTAACACCGCTTGTTATCCGTTTATTGTCTGCGCGACAGGTGTCTGCGCGGCAGGTCAGGTTAGTTTTCTTGAGCCATGGCGAATTAGGTTAGTAATGAAAATCAAAATGATTTTACTTGAAGGCAAATATAAGGTATTTTACATCTGTCGTCATTCCTATTGTTCCCCTTATTTTTAATCTGGAGCGTCTCAAAACAGGTAGAACAATTTGTGGTGTGCTATGGTGGCGAATTGACGCCACGACACTTATTTAGTGCGAGGTGGTATCAAAAGATTGGTGCTACATTGCTAAACTGCTTTGCCTGTCGAAAACTGCACCACGGCCTACAGGTGGCGAGCACCTAAAATCAGGAACCTCCGAGTTGTATTTTCTCTAGAAATATGTTATAGCGGACATAGCAAATGTGGTAGGCGTTACTAACAGGTGTCCGATTTCATGGGCTACCGTGTGAACACTGCCCATGATCCTGGGGATGTCCTCAATAAGTGCTGCTTTCGAGTTTCCACAGGCTCCTCCTAGCACCGCAAATCCTGAAAATGTGATGGAAGTTATTCGCCATAAATTTCTTTACGTTGTACTGCACAATTCGTAAGGGGACAAGATTCCGTGCATGGCATGTTTGATTATTTACGATTAGACGTCAATAAAAATATCATCCATGAAATCTCTTGTGAACCGTACATTTGTTCTCTGTTCTCTAGGACACATAATATTACCAAGTCAATGGTGGCGTCGACTAAAAAGTGAAAACTTTAATGGTTAAGGCTCAAATGGCTTTGCAGCTTTGGCGGTGATCGTATTATTGTAATGTAATGCGGTTAGTAGTTTTGCACAAGGCACAGGGCCAACCGAGCAATTCCTAGACATAAATGTAGCCATGCGCAAGCAGCGAAAACGGTGAAGGATTAAACAAGCTTTTTCGAATATGAACACAGAAGAAAGGTGGAAGCCGCATCAACAGGGTTTTTTTAACGCAATAATTCCTGGCGTGCATCTGCTTTACTCCACAATGTAGTAATGTCATTACTGGCCTAAGTACACCGTAGATTATCAGTTGCCTTGTACAACTGAATATATACGCAAATATAAAACTTGCTTTTCATTGCCGTATGTTGAGATAGATAACTTTTTCATTGCCGTACGATAGAGATAGATAAAATCTCCCTCGATGGGAATTACCACTCCCGAAGCCATTGCTTTATTATAACATTTTTATTTGTGGAAGTCGCATAGAACAAACACAGCGTTGTCACTGTGTCTTCACGTACTGAACTGTTTACGTCGGCAAGATTTAAAATGTATCACAAATAATTATTTGCTTACCGGCTACACTTTTGTGCAGTTTGGGGTTTGTTTTGTCGTATATTGAGCTTAAGTCAAGGCTGAAACAATGGAGAAGCACAAGAACAAGCAAACTATTTACACGAATGAAGAAAATATATAGTAATCGCTGCGTTGGTGATACATTTGGCTTTAAAAGTTCGATAGAAATGACAGCTGCAGTAATTTACCGTCCATAGATAACAGTTAAAGTGAAATAATTTGCTTTTCACAACATGAAGGACGCGCCTTTTGGTAGTACACTTTTAATCCTTCCGAACACGCTAGGTCGAGAGAAAAACATAAAGTGGCTGGCCACCCCTGCCACATATTAGGTTTTTCATATTAGTTAGACATCAGTTAGACATACCAGTTAGACATAAGAACAGCACGTTAACAAAAATGCCATGGATGGTAATGGGTAGAATTCACTTCGCATGCATTGATAGAAATACAAAGACTCCCCGATTTTGCCCACTGTCATTATACATTCGAGCACATTTAATTGGCCTTACTACATTCTGAAGCGAAAGCCCTAATTGCCGCATTCCACGAAAAATGGTTGGTTGTTTGAAGGCGAAGCCTTCAAGTACGCCATTAGGCATAAAAGCGTCGTCGTTGTTGCTGTTCATGTTGCGGTTGTCCGGTCAAGCAAATGGCCGTCACTTTAAAGAGTAAATAAAAAGCATGCGTGATTCGATCGGATCGAACCTGGGTCTGCTAAGAAGCCACACAGTGTTCCACCAACTGTGCTATCTTGGCACGTTCCAGTATAAAGCAAAAATTGTTTTAATTTCTTTCTTAGTGGCACATACACACTTATCAGGTTTTGGAATTCGACAGGTCCATTTAATTTGCCATGACCAACTCGAGGTGAATAAGGATATGCACTGAAACACCAGGAACAAAACCACTACGTGTAAAATATTTGAAATGAAACAGCGGTTGATGTTCTCAGTGTCCTTCTTCATTTTAGTGTGAAGGGAATTGGGAACATGCCCTAGTCATTTCTTTAAGAAGAGGGATTGCGGGCACATGATCAATACACTAACTATATTGCTCGTCGACTTCTTTCACCGAGTTATGCTAGCTTCTACCATGTGCGGGTTCTAGCCCTGTTTGAGTTAATCAAGTCGCACAGGAGAGAAAGCAATCCAGCTTTGTGCGAAGATCCACTCCGTCGGAACGCCTCAAATGTAAGCTCTTTACATAGCTTTCGGTTAGCTATGGAAGATGTCTAAGCAGGAGGGTTGCAAGTTGGGCTAGTTGGAAAGACATTCTTGGATAAAACCGGCGCGAAGTCAGATGAAGACGAAGGAAGTGCAACACAAGGACAGCGGCTGGCTGTCCAGCGGCTGTCCTTGTGTTGTACTTCCTTCGTCTTCGTCTGAGTTCATGCCGGTTTTATCCAAGATGTCCAAGGTGGTGTTCTGCGCATCTTATCAATGAGTTATAAAAAGATGGAGTGCTTCAATGCAATCTTGTATAATTGAGATTGTTCAATCTGGGCTGCTATCTGGAACTTGCGGGCGTTTACATCCGTAGGTTCCGTTCTAAATAGCCATCGCGGCAGCAAACGAAATCCACTACACACCCGCTAAATAACCCCAATGCCTTTTTTACAGAGTCAGCAGCACTGATTACGCCTGGCAATCGCGTACAATATATCTGCACCGACTTCCAGGCGATAGCGAGAGTTGTTTTAACCGAGTGACATCATTTCACTGTGGACTGGTAGAGCACAAAAATAAAAGCGAACAGGTACGCAAGTTCAGTGCAGTCGTCGTAAATGAAGGCACACAGTTTCTCACCCAGTAAAAAGAATGACGACGTCGTCATTCTTGAATAGGTTATTCTTGCTTATAAACGTATTGAACTTGTACAGCGTTGAGTCAAGTATCGCGTGTGCATCGTACTCAAACCTGTCAAGGAATTCTTGCTCCTTCCTCTGTAAAAATGTTCACATAGGAATGCTTGTTGAGAATTGCGCTTGCTATTACATGGGAATTTTATTACAATAAACTACGTGCATCACACTGAGTAAGTTTATTTGAAAAGAATAAAGATGTGATGAATCCCGGCCAAATGCCACGTATTCCGTGACAAGGATCCACACGCCTGAAAATACGAGCAGCCAAAGGCAGACCGCGAGAGGAGAGAAACCGACACGCGCGAGTGTGACAGTATTTCTTATTACTTTAAAATGCGACTGAGGTTGTTCACAGTGCGAATAAGGTTCTGCTTTTTCAAACTGAAAAGTGGTTGTCAGGCTTGATAACTGAAAGCACAAGTACTACTCATTGAAGCAACCGCTCTTTTAGGGCTTATCTTGCCGGGGAGAATATATAGATGAAGGTCTAGCGCTTATGAAACCACCTCCGCTCTTTGTCAACCACCTCGTACTGAATCGTATTTCTTAAAACAATTATTTTTCAATACTAACAAATTCTTTGCGGTGTTACAGAGGAAGGGGACCCAACAGTGGGAAGTAGTTCTACTCTTGCGCTGAAAATACTACAAAAATTTTACAAACAGAAGGTGGCCTGATAATAGGAGACTGAATAGGAGGTACATACAGAAGTTAACTAACAGTAATTAAATACATAAAACTTACCAAAGAAGTTCTACATGGACAATAGAAACCACACTTGCGCAATGTCTTCAGATTGTATTTTTTTCTAGGCACATAAAATTATTCCAACAGTGAGCCCATTTTATCATCATTTACTGTGTGCGACACCAGTTGTATGATGTCGCCTTCTGGCCAAAAGAGGATCGCGTTAAGATTTATCACAATATTTACAAACAGTGCATACATTTTTGAACCCAACTTACGGAATTATAAATGGTAATTCCTGTAACCACATGCTGAAGCTGCAGTATATTGGACTGGAAGCCTCGAAACTTCAGGTTGACCTAAAATATGGCAAAAAGATGTTTTGTTGGTGTCTATATAAGGAAAAATATAGGATTGTACATGCAGCAATATATATTTATAAACCTTTTTAGACATCATAGTAACAATACCAGCTGCGATGATCACTGTCACGTTATTGAGTGCGAAAAGAATTGTTTGATGTGCTAAAGGAAGGGAAGGGTTCCGACTTAGGTCCTTTGGTGAATAACTCACAGAAATATGGCACAGCTAACATGCAGTGATGCGAAAAGGCTAAATCTGTTGTATCGCCAGGACTGCCGCAACAGTGAAACAGGCAGGCCCTCCTTGTAAAATGGCAGAGGTGTTATTTTTGACTAAATTCGGACCGTCAGAACTGCTATATATATCTAAAGACAAGCGGCACGCATAGTAATTGAACATGCAGTTTAGGACAACGCGATTGCCATTTTTTAGGTATGGCGATGATCATACAGGTCATTCTCGTCATGCAGATATGCATAAAAATGACTCACAAACGCCATCAGTACAGCAAAATAATGCACAATGTCTTGCTTCTTGTGTTTAAAAGCTTTTGAAAATGTCGAGTCTGTGCAAATCCGAACTTCGAGAGTCACTTTCAGGGGATCTGAAATCAAGCAATATCCAAGCATAGTAAGCATTGCAAAACGGCTTTCATAGCGGGAAAAATGTGCCGCGCTGACCAAAAATACACAGGTGAAAATATGCAACGTTTCTGTATCAGTGGGACTAATACAGATTGGAGAACGCAAATATTGGTAGGTTGCCCGAAAACTAAACGGACAGGGGCAGCAACCTCTAAGTGACTTTTCAAGAAAGTCGTTCTAGCATAAGATCGGGCCGCAGAATTCTATTTATGCTGGTAGCCCCATACAATTGAAATTATTTTAATTTGATCCAATCTTGCTCCGTTTTTTTGGGGGGGTACCAGTACATATAAAGTAATATTGAAGACAGAGCTAAGTATTTAAATACTCGAGTGTAAAACGCGACATTTTCATTGTAAGGTGTTAAGATAATGATACCTTGGGTACACTTACTGTGATTAGCTGCACTATTATTGTGCTACGTTCTGCTAAGACAGTGTTGGCGAATATGAAGTTGTAGAAAGCAAAAATAGGGAATGACATCAGCGTGATGTCACGGCACCGGCCCTATGACTGCAATATGCGGTGCGAAACACCTTCTAGTGTTTGGAGAACGTAGCGGCGTAAGAACAGTCTGAAGTCTGAGGCCTCTACCTTCTATAACGTTTTCTTGCTATCTGCGCACCTTCTTCAAAGTATCATCGTTCTCTCGGGTAACGCAACGTTCCGGGATACGACCGTTCGAAAATTTTCACCAAGAGTCCCGTCTACGAGAACGGCCCAAAGATACAAGTCACAATGATACAATGTACCTATTCGGTAATCATTGTTTTTGAAGGCAAAGAACACTCTACTACATCCACTATAGACGCTGTAGTAGAGTACAGATATTGTATAGAGTGACATATGGTTTCGGAACATGGAGGAGCATAAGGGGCAGAGTGGGTATTGTTTGGACGCGCGCGCATCACCAGACCATGATATACACGAACTTTGGAAGCGAGGGCCCGCCGAAAAACCACAAAGGCGAACAAAATACGTGGCCGTGGTTTCACCCTCCGGTGCAAAGCAATTTCAAACCCCTTAACCTGTCAAAAAATGACAGTGTGGAAAGTAATAACGACTACATGACGAAGGCGGCAACATGATCACGGACACGCAGATGCGACAACATCGTCCGTACTTAGCGCAGCAGTGAGCAGGGCAAAACAAGCGAGAAGTGCAATCATTGGAGCTCTTTCTCCCGTCTCCCTGTTCACGAGCGACAGAGAAGTAGAGACGCGAGCCGAGCAGCTAGGACCTGAGGCGGCTCTTTTTGGAGACGACAACGGTGGCAATTGAAGTTTTGGCACCGACGCTTCGGCACACATCGCGGCTGGACTCGAAAAACAAGTAACGATGAAAGTCTTGATGCGGTAGAGATTCCCCAAGAGGAAGCCTACAGAACAACATGAGCTGGGCTAGCATTGTCCTTCACACCTCGTCTCCCCAGAACGTCGAGAAGGGTAGCAAAGCAAGCTCAGGACAAGTAGAACAGCGATCTGAAATCCCTAAAAATAACAATATGCTGAAGGTGGTGGGCCTAGAAAAAAAACACTTAAGGCAGAAATAGCTCAATTCAAGGCGAACACGGGAGACACGAAACAGTACCACAATATTCAGCCACACCCTATCAAAACCCCGGAAAATTTGAATCAGAAAACTCATCCAGAGCATCCGAGATGGTCGCCGCTGACAAAAAAGAAGGCGCACATCCTGTTATCAGAAGTTTCGTAGTGACGAGATGAAAGAGACAAAGTCCGGGTCCCCTCCAGCGCAGCTTTTTTCACAGAAAGCTCCGTTCCTTTCCACGCTGGGCTTATCTGTCGCGAGCAAGTAGTCATTCGATAGGCACAGGCATATACACTGCACGCTGCCACTCGGCTGCCACTGCCTTATTCCGAGTACTGAGGACCACAGTCTGTGGCACGTCCCCCCCCGCTCCCCAAACCCTATACACAACGACGCAATTACAACAGAGAGAAGCTGGCTGTTGGGGTGAATCTCGAAAAACAACGGGAACTTGCGGCTCACATCATAATAGCCCCCAGTGGCTACCTGGACCGAGGCGGCTGACTCGTCCCCACCATCCCGTGACTAATCAAGTTTTTATTTACCTCGCTATCCAGTTTCTGTACAGATAGATAAAATAAAGAAAGGAAGGTTAGAACGGAAATAAGAACGAAAGGAAGACAACTCGTATATGAAAAAGGTGCTTCATAAATTCTTTAAAACAATGAGGAATGAACTCAACACGAAATTGGAAGCCAAGCTGGCAAAATTTGAAAAGACTGCCAAAACAATATGGTGCTAAACCCCATTTAGGCGTGGGCGTGGAAGGAGGCGTGGTCCGGTAAACACGATGAAGCCGTACTTTAGACAAGCTTTGGTGTAAAAAGGCCAATGTGAGCCTAGAAAGCGGCCAACTAAAGAATAAAGGCGTGGAAAAACAACAGAAATCATTATGTTTGGTACTAGGACTGTCGGAGCTAACTACGCAAACGGGGAAGTTTAAGGCAGTTTGGCGAAACCAAACATCCGGAAGTTATACGAAGACTGCCGGCCCAACAAATGTTTCAGGGCAGAAATCCTATTTTGAAACAAATTATAGGGCATAGGGTGATGACCTAAGAAGAAATCAATCGTAGCTAGTTTTGTCAGGCGTAACTTGCCCGCAGCACGCCGTGACATTGACGAACGATGGGACAACGTCCACAGAACAAGCCCTCTTAGAAGGAACCGAAGTGGATGGAACACCAGACAGGAACACCTTAAAAGGAACACCAGACAAGAACACGAGGTGGACAGTATCTTCGATCCTAATGTTGTAGGCCACACAACTTTTTTACTGAATAAACATGGTTTATTCGTGAATAAACACGCTGAATAAATGTTTTTTTTTATCTTGACCAACTCTTAAAAGTAGAAAAGAAGTGTTACAATAATTTTTAATGATTAACGTTTGTCAAAAAATGCGTCAAATTTGCCAGTCATGCGAGGTACGATAACTCAGGAAATGTTCAATAGAAAAAAGCTTTGGCATTTATCTAGCCACCGGTCTGACGTGAGCAATTAATTAGGATAAATACAATACAACGAATTTTAGGAAGTAATGGCAGAAAAACTGTATAAAGTAAGATGAATTGCCTTTTTTGACCACAGCTTTTCGCAAAATGCACTTCAAAATACAAAAGATTGCACAGAATTCTTTTCGCAGTTGATTGCACAGGTCCGTATGAGTAAAACGAGTACGCAAAGTTTCATTTGAAATATCTTATTTGAAGGAAAGTTGGAAATGTTAGCGTAACGCGAGTTCAGCCAAAAATGGTGTAACTCGTGTTGTTAAACATTGTTGTAAAATCGTGTTTTGAGAACAAATGTATACAGTGGTTTAAAACCGCGTGCAAGATAAGAAAAACAACAAATACAGGCCTAAAATTTATCGTGTGTGAGTATTCTTCGACTTATCGTGTGTGAGTATTCTTCGTCTTCTTCCAAGTCCTTTACGAAGCTTTCGAAGTCCAGAAGGCTCTGAATCTGCACGTTCAGCTTTCGAAGTTCGACGGTGCAAATAAATAAGCAGGCGTGAAGTTTACAAGACCCGAACAGCGGTATTGGCTAGTTTCGCTATATCCGCCCGCAGGATGACCCGTGATCTGACAAATCGGCGCAAGACCTGCTTGGCATCAGAAGCAGGAAGCGGGGCGGAACAACAGTCGGGGCTGTCCGATGGCTTGTGTTCATCTCCGGGTTCCAGGTGGGGGAGAGGGGGTGGGGCGGTCTGCGTCAATTACGCAGCCATGACAGGCACCGTTCAAGAGTGAGGCCTCCGAAATGTGAGATGCGGCGTACTCGAGGCCACGCACTGACTTCAAGGCGCTGCGCCGTGAGCTCCGCTGGTCCGTTGTTCCCGGGTTTCACGGCATCATAATGTTATGGAACGGGACACGGACGCGAGTCCGTGGCTGAGCTGTACCGAGGTTTATTCGCTTCTTTCTCCTCTAGCCCCATCGTGATGATAGTAGGCGGTTAGCCGTCTTTGCCCTCTTCCTCACTAAATCCGCAACAGTGGCTTCCAGCGTTTCTGCAGAACTACAGGAGTGCTCGCTCCGTTGGTCATCGTCGATGCGTTGTTCAATGCACCCGTCATGACATCTTCCGCCTTCAATTTATCTGGCAGTAGTCTAAACTACGGTTTAGGCCTTGTTGTCGGTAGCTTGCATGAGTGGGGCTTGGTTGACCGCTTCAAGAGGATTTTGGGTGCATGTTGTACCCCGCACCTGCACCAGATGTTATGAAGCCAAAGATGACGCTGTAGGCTTGAATGAAGAACAAGTCTTTTGGAGCGAACTTGGGCTCCCCTAACAACTAGAAAAAATACACAGGCGGCAAAGCAGCAGTCAACAAAGGGACGTGCGAAGGCGAGTGTCGGAAATCGAAAGCCGCGGCACCAGCACTGCGGGTATTCTTTCGGCGCGAGTGTTTCTCGAACCGTCGAATTACACCGAGAACACGGTATATCAAAGAAGATTATTGCAGGCTAGGGATGTTAGGGCGAAACAGTCTCCCTATCAAATGAGGTAACCCCTGCTGCTTAAAAATAAAGAATTGAACAAGCGCTTCACTTGATACACATGCAGATAACAAATCCCGGCGCGGCCGTGCGGCAAAAAGAAAGCAAACAAACGAACCCAATAGAAGGTTCGTTTAATTATGTGATATTAATGATCTTCTACGTTGTTTGACTTCATGCCATCACACGACACCACGGTAACGTCTTCAGAAAAATTCGTCGCAGACTTTACATCTGAGGAAAACACTGAACTCAGGAATATTGTAGACTGGCGCCACAAAAACTGTTTGTACATTAACTCTGAAAAATCTAAATATATGATCCATAAACGAGGCCATAGACAAATACCCAAAGTTCCGTATTTGGCACTCGGTCCTAATGTCCCTGCTGTTTGCAACTCTGATTTCTTTGTTATTGTGACTCCACCCTGACCTGAAAGTTAGCTCTCACATCAGTCATACAAAGAAAAACCTGCCTCTGGCATTCGGGCCCTGTTCAAACCTCGTCCATAATTTTCACATGACGCTCTCTTCTCGCTGTATTTTTCTTTCATTCATAGCCATACAGTTAAATCTCGATATTCACAAATTTCAAGGGACCGCTGTAAATAGTTATTTTGAATAATCGTTATAGGGAAAAAATAAAAAAAATGCGCGGTAAAAATTGTGAACGTAACAATACCACCCACGTACCTTTACGGAAAACACGTACACAAACGCACTAGCCTCTAAAGCTGGTCTGGATGCACGTTTATTTGAAGAAATCGGTGATGTTTGCCTGACGGGTGCCACGCAACTGCTGCAAGAACGAACGATTCGAAGCTGTCCACGTTCTTGTGCACTGCCTCGGTTACATCGGTGCACCTCTTATAGAAAGCGCGCATTTGCTACGCACTGCAAAACATCGGCGTTAGAGACGGGTTCTTCGCCTTTTATTGCGGGCCCTGTGTCAGCGTCATCGTCGTCGCTCTCGGCGTCCTCGTCGCTGGCTCCGTCATCGCGACGAACGGTGTTGACGATGTCTTCAGTCGTCAGTTCAGCAGACGTGCATGCTTCATCGTCGCAGTGCGCTTAATCTGCAAAGGCGACTGCAGCATCCACGGCGAGCTTTTCTGCGACTTCATCCCATGCATCGCATTCTTCACTGTCTCGCACCGTGTGTTCAGCTTCAGGTTGCGTCTCAAGTAGGCCTCCTTTCCTCCAGCAGTTCTCGATGGTGGACGCTATCACGCTCCACCAGTGCCCGGTAATCATTTCTGCGGGCTGTCGCACATTGATTGCGGTCGCGACCTCGTTCGTTCGTCGTTCACACCAACACGAGTAATTTGGTACACTCGGAATTCGTTATTTTGAAGTGCTGTTTTATATGAGGATGACAAAATTCGATACGTTATTCTGAAATAATCGGTGTTCTGAAATTCGTAGTAGTGAAATAATTTTACATTGAAATTAACGGGGATTTGGTAGGGGATTTTCGAAATGTTCGTTAATCTAAAAAAAAAACCTTTATTCTGAGGTTCGGAATAACGGGATTTGACTGTATATAAAACGGGATCGAAGCCGTGCGAAGCACATATTGCCATATTTCATCAGCGCAACATATTCTAAATTAAACCATTCGCATTATCACCAGGAGCCATCCTCAATTTAGCACCCAAGACTCCTTGCGGCATTATAACGTGTTATCAGTTGAAAAGTTGTTTCAATATAATTTACGCTGAATGTTTTCAAGTCCTTGTGTTTCCGATTGCCTCTTCATTTTGTCAAACTCAACCTCTAGCAAACCACAGAAGCACTAGATTCGCATCAAACAAAAACTTCTACGGGCTCGGGCTGTCGGCGTCTCATTTCGTCGTATTCTCATGTGGTCACCGTACTAAAACACCGGGACACTCGTTTTTCAACGTCTCGCGCTACAAAATAACGCTTACTACAAGCGATACTGGGTAAAACCTATTCCAAATAAACTAACAGGATTTAAACGTTTGTGTAGCACTCCCTGTCCACTTCAGCGATCGTCAAGCACAAGGTACTTGCAGACGGGCTATATTTTATGTTACACTGAAGTTTGCGCTGGCTTTTAACGCTAGGCCTGATGGAGGGTGCTCGGTCGTAGCAAAAAAAGGCGTACTATCATATTACCGTGGCCTCGCTGATCACCGAGGACGAGTCCCCAGGGCGGGCATTCCACTGCGCTCGCATTGACCCCTGTCAAAACTGGGACAGATGGGGCATGCAAATTGATTAAATCGGGATGCACGCAAGAGAGGGCGCCACCGCCTCAGCAAGCGCGCGATTGCACCTCCCACCGGCGCTTCTCAGGCGACCAATCGGCGCCCGCCGTGTGGCAAGAGGGAGACTTACAATCTTTTAATACACTGATACCCTGCATACTTCGCCCCTCCCCAGGTTTCGCGTTAGTGGAGATGGCCCGGAATTTTTAGGGGCGAAGTCCTAAAGCCGTGGGTCTGTCCACCCCTTGTGTCTCGTGGTACGTGACCGCCTAGTTCGATGACTCACTCGCAGGTGGCGCTACGTGACCGCCTAGTTCGATGACTCACTCGCAGGTGGCGCTACGTGACCGCCTAGTTCGATGACTCACTCGCAGGTGGCGCTGGTGTGAGTGACGTCATGATGTAGTCACTCGCACGTGACTGACACTATAAAAGGCAATCGCTGTTGACGCGCTTCCTCTTTCGCAACGAGTCACCGGATGGAGGAGGTGGTTGTTGACAAGGCTGCGGAGCGGAGGGCGCGCAGGGCGGCGGCAGCGCGCGCTCGCCGACAGGATCCCGCCGTGCGTAAAGAGAGCCGAAGCATCTCGTCTAGAAAGTCGCCCTTAAACCGCGCGTCGGCAGCTTCGGGCTGAGCTCGCTTGATGCGTTTTGCAGCCGCCTCGCGATCTCTCACTGCATCGGGGTTTGCCTGCCGATACGAGCGCTGCTTGCAGCCTCACGAACCCTACAACAACGACACAAACGAACAAGAACAAAATAAAAGAACAGAATAAAAGTTGATTTGTACAATGTACGCACACAGTCTTACGTCTTTCTTAATGATGTAATGGGCGAACTTTCACGGGAGAGTTACGGTTAGCGAGGATCTCCCCCTCTCGAGCTTCGCCCCACTTATCATAATTCATTCCGTGGATATGGCGTGATTTTTTTTATTTACCCAGTGTACGGGCTAATTACGGCACTATGACTTTAACTTTCTCTTCAATATCAATTTGGAATCGATTACCGCCTGCTGTGAAATTATTTACGTGCGTGTTGTCCTTTAAATTGTTCCTAAAAGACCATCTTTTGTCCTGTTAAGTGCTCTTTGGTCACTTTTTCGGTGATTTGTTGCAAAGGGGAATTAGATATGCCGACCTTGTCTTGTGTTGTTTTGCCAACAATGAACTTTTTCTGTTTTGATTGGTTACTTGAAATGAATTGACCCTTCTTTGGGCGGCTTATATTCTTCCACTATTCTTGCCAATGTTTTTATTTTAATTATTACCTCTGTATTACTCATCGAGTGTGCCGGTGCAGTGGCCGACTTTGGGACCCTTATCTGTAATGTTTTTACTTGTGTACTTTTTATACGCTCTTCAATAAACTTTTTCTTTTTCTTCTTCTTCTTCTTCTTCTTCTTCTTCTTCTTCTTCTTCTTCTTCTTCTTCTCCTTCTCTTCTTCTTCTCCTTCTTCTTCTTCTTTTTTTAAAGGTCCCATTGCTGAGTGCACGCGTTTTTACCCCCCGCAAACAAACCATACGCCAGAAGTCGCGGCTCGCGCCACATTACGTTATATGTAGTGCAGTTACCAAGATCGGTCTCATCGCGTGAAGGTTTCGCTTCTCGGACTTCTTCATGCTGATACTTTTTGAGACCCTGTGTTTTGTTTTATGGGTATTTTCTTATTTACCGTCTTTGCACCACAGGAGATATCTGCGCGTTCCTGTGTTATGGCTGGAACGAGCCTCGTTAATTCGCAAGTCTGCAGTGCTTCTTAGCCGTATCGGATGACATACTAGTTTGCTAACACCATTCTAGAGTCATTTGAACAGCACTACCTCCAAGGGATAGTGACTAAGGCAATGGCTATAACTTTGTAAAGGCTTTCAGTTGGCAAATCTACTTTGTCGAGTTTTTATTTATGTACTAGAGTGGGTAATTCATTCTTGTACGGAACTTTCGCAGGCTGGGTGGCGAGACACACAGTGTGGTAGAGGATGAAGGAGAATAAATACTCTCGGATGGTTTACATGTAACGGCTCTAATGAACAATGCGCCTGCAGGTGAAGCCCGTCGGGCTGCCCACCACCATTGCTCTTCGTGGGCGTTGATGGTAGCAACTTCTGACGCATCATCCGCACGATTTTACGAAGTTTTCCCTCTTTGCCGCCACTCCGTCTTACGAACGTGCCGTGGCATCTGGAATAAACAGAACCATTCTTTCACCGCTTTAAACACAATTGTGAAGTACTGCGGAAGGCCACTTCGCAGACCAGTTGCCACTCGATGAAAGTACTTCTTTGATTCGCGGGAGGGCATGCTGAACATTGACTCTGCAGGAAAATACTTGGATGGCCTTTTCGGAGCTCTACAAGTGCCTCTTTCCAGCGCCGCAGGACATACAGTTTATGAAGGGGACTGCGAGGTAAAGGCAGTTTTAATTGCACGGGCCCTCCTGTTTCATTAGTAATAAAAGCTTAGAAATGTTTGACTCATAAAGAAGATTAAATGTATATCATCTTAGAATATGGAACAGTTCTGAACGAGGTAGGCTTAAATGGAGTTTGTCTAGGGTTGGAAGGCCCGGCAAAATCACACCCTGTAACGACAGTCTCCTCGTGTTCGGCTCAGCACCAACCATAATACAATGTTTACGGAACACTTAAGGAATAAATGTTTCGCCCGGTCGGCGTTCCACTTCACATTACATGAGCTTGTGAACTATGATAACAGCAAATGAGCGCATGGAGCAAAACTATTTTTTGTCACGTACGCAAATAACGACGCCCTTGCGTCAGCGATTGATATCGTTTAGCGGGATGAAAACATGTTCAGGGGTTACCTACTATCCGCATACAGTGTACTGAAGCTACGTTGATATCCTCTGTGGATTGGTAAGATCCAAGACTGGTAAGATTGGTAAGATCTTATATACTACAACTTGGGTTAGCACGGGACGTCTGTTCTGGAATTGTCACAATTGTTTTGCTTCGAAGGTTCAAGATTTCAAACTGATAAGTGACTCATGAAAACCATACTGTGCACTTGATTCCAGGGAGGCAATATTTCGGTTTCATCAAGCATTTAAAGATCTTTTTTACTTACGCTACAGCTTAACAAAGTGTACTGTTGGGCGAGTTGGTAGTTTCATTGTAAAACCTCTATGAAGAACATTAAATTCCGCTGAAATTCGGTGTAATTCCTCATTCTATAGCTAAATGGTGACTAGGGAAGGGCGACGCTAAAATGTTCACCAGCTGTTGATCGACGAATTGATCCGCTCATGGTTTAGTTCCACGCTAGAGGTCGCATCTGAAGTTCAAGAGGAATCACCTACCGACGATTTTTCACGTTTATTGGCCTACCTGCAACGCGTTTATCGCATTGCTGCTCGAGTTTGACAAAAATAAGCTCGCTAGGCGCTTTTTTGGTAATTTTACAGCGAGAAACTGAAATGTAAACAAACAGCCATCGTAGTTCGACAATCTTCCATTCATGGTGGACGCGCTCAGACGATGCGGCGGGAGCTGAGCTTCACTAGCCGACCGAGCGTCAACTGAGAGCTCAGCTTATTTTGACCAGCTTCTGTTGGCCCGCTGAGCTCAACTAGCCTTTTTTTCTTAGCTATACACTTGAACATTGGCAGTAGCTTTACCTTCGAGCGGCCAGACGTCAGTGAATGTCATCAGTAGCCAACGTGCTAGCTTACTAATTCAGAACCACGCGTGTAAAAAGCAAAACCGGTAAATGCTGGTTCAGTATCACTACAATGCGTAAGCATGTACGAGGGCATTTGGCGGTGTTTCCAGAAGGCACCTCATTCATGCAGGGATCTCCACCTCAAATTTTACAAGAGTTCCATATATGCTCCTCAGTTCCTACAGTAAATTCAGGCATTACCCTACCTCTGACTCTTTGTGGGAAGAAGCGAAGTTGGGCTTCGGTAAGGCGTTTGGAATGCACTACACTCTCTTTGTTTCTTTCCAAAAAGATTACTGGATGAATTCGTTTTCTGTAAGGTTTTGATGTGCAACCATGATAGTACTGGAAGGTATGCAATTTTAGCAGTGAAGTAAACAATCCTGCAACAACTGGAACTGTAAACAGGAGTTACGTCACTTTTTCTGGACTGTGTTACATGCGTTGGCATCATAAACATTGCCGTCAGGGCAATTTACACAAGCAGTCAACGCTCGCGGAAAATTAGTCAATTAGCCCAACTCAGACTGAAACTTGCAAACGATTCTCACAGATGCAGCTGTAAACAGTAGTGGGATTAAAGGCACGAGTGATGGTATATAAAAATATAACCGGAAGGATAAGTCACTCGATTTGGCATGCATGCACTACAAAGTGCACGCCTGCCTTTATGGCTGATTTTATTAGATGCGAACGCATCTCATTCACTCGCCTTGTCCCTGCATCCATCCGGTGTTGTCGGCGTCCACCCCTCCCCCCTTCTCCTCGCCGTGCCAGCTGCGCTCTCCGCTGCTCACCCCCTCTCCTCTCCGATAGCGAACACTCTCTCGCGAGGGGCATGGATTGGATTCGATTGGATTCGCTTGGCTTGGCTTGACTTGGATTGAATTGGGTTGGCTTTGGATTTGGATTGGATTGGATTATAATTGATTAAAGTGGATTGTGTTGGATTGTGTTGCGTCATATCCACGGCAGACGCACTGGCGCCGGCGCATGTACAGTACTCTCTCTTCCGCGGTCTCCTCTCCTTCGGGCGCGCTGCGCATATAACCGGTGTGCCGCTCTCCGGCGGCCTTTCGGTCGACGGTTGCTCTTCGCTTGCGCTTGAACCCCCCTCAGCGTCGCATCCCACCAGGGTTCCCGCGAGGGGAGGTGGGCGTAATTTTTATCGTAGCGTCGTGTTCTCGAGGAAGTGTTATTCCAGGTACGTGCTTGCTTTCAAGGGCTGATAAATGAATAAATAAATAAATAAATAAATAAATAAATAAATAAATAAATAAATAAATAAATAAATAAATAAATACGGCCATAAACATTTTTTAATTGTTTTCTACAGAATAATACACCAAAAACGAATGTAACTTACCTTCTTCATAAACTTTATCCTTTCTTGTAGAGACTGAAACAACTCCGCTCATAAAACGTTAGACTATGCGTCATTTTTATTTTCGTGTTTGCTCTTTGCTTAATTTTTTTAGGGCATGCTTTGTGGTCGCGCAAATATACAATCCAGGTCAGGAAGTATAAAGCATCGTGCTACTTACAAATACTTTGCCCTGATCGGGATTCTATAGTTTGGTGCGAGCGCCTTTTTAAAGATCCAAAATCAGTATTGTTACTGCTTTCTTGAGTGGCTGAAATGATGAAAGGAAATTTTTAATCATTGCCGAGCTCTAAAATAACCAAAATTTCATTATGTGATGCCAAAACGCGGAAATGTGGTGAGGTCGCAATACATTCCGCGCCCTTGAGAAAAGCTTCATGTGAAAGTATTAGATCCCTGTTTCAGGCATGCACACTGTGAGATACAGAAAATAAAGGGTACAACAAAAAACTTCAGGGAAGGCTGCACTTACACACAAGACTTGAATGGCGAAGCTGTTGTAGGTGCTAATTGACACACAGAAAGTTGAGTTTTAGCATCGTTGTGGTGTCGTGGTTGACGCCGGCGGCATGCTTAGTGGGCCTGCTTAGCTTGTCGCACGTGCGCTCGATGTGCGCGTGCACGAGCGCTCGGCATTTCCTAGGCATTTTTTAACTGCGGACGCCATAAAAAAATGATTTTCTCAGCAGCTTCGCTGTTAAACACTTGAAGTTGTTTTCGGCCTTAGCGCGAGACGGGGATCGCTCTCCGAGTAAAGAAAGAGCAGGGCGGGAGGTGTGGTTCAGGAGGGCTCTAGAAAAGGGCGACACAGCACGCGCCGGGAAAGGTAAAGAGCAGCGCCAAAAGGGGGTGGGCCGCTGCGGAAATGGAATTCGAGCCTCCTTGAGAGATAGCGATACCAACGGCGCGAAGCTAGCGATGGCCAGCTTGTGGAGGGCCAACAAGCGGGACCAATGCCTGAGATTGTCTGTGCCCAGAGCGGTGGTTAGTGCAGTTGGCAGAGCTTAGTTACAAGCACGCGTCGCGCCAATGGACATTGGCGCAACGACAAAACCCATGCAATATTGTTTCTTTTTAGCCCCACAGCAGTCGCAGTGGGCGCTGGTGATTACACCGACGAGGAAGGAGTAACATTGCATGAAGGTCACTCTTAACCAGAGTCTGCAAATTCAAGTGTACTGCGATCAAGGCAGAGCATACAAACAACAGCGGTGGAGTCAAGGATCCTTAATGTCAAAACGGAAATTCACAAAGTCTGCTCCGTTCCATTGATTTGAATTTGTGAGTCTATACGCGCAGAAAACGGAGTCTTGGCTGCCTCTGTTCTTGAAACAGGAACCAGGATGGTACATTCATTGCCGTTGCCAGTCCGAGGAGTTGTATCAGCCAACACAACTTCATGACTATTGAGTTATGAATTGTGGGCATCAGAAGACCCGCCTGAACACCTTCAATAATGTATTGCAGAGCACGAAGAGCTGTAAGTTCAGTAGCTCTGAAGTCATCGCCTACAGCCCTGCTCACTGTGCCGGGTTAATTGCATGGCAAGGCACTGGCGAACGTCCGATAGTATAGTTTCCAACGCGCCAGCAACACAGATGCCACGATGGGAGCCCGCCAAAAGTCTAAGTTCTCTCTGTACGCATCGCCCATCAGAAATAGAAGAGCACGCATTGCGGAGAATAAAGCAAAATGCGTTTTCTGATGAAAGCGCTTTCGGCTCCTTACATCTTCTCCCCGGGAAAAGGACGAAGCCTCGTCGCGGTGCTGAAAGATTGGTCAGAAGAGGAACGGCGCAGAATAGGGAGAGCCAACATTTCACCCTGTATAATTCCGTTGATGCTAACCAGCCTTTAAAAACATAGTGATTAGTTCGGGATGACATTTGTCTGGAAGATACTTCACGGCTAAACCCTCCGCGAACTATATATCGGTAGAGTCTTACATGTTCCTTTAGTAGCATGTTTTTCATATCTTTTCTTTTGCGGTCAGTGTACGTGTGGCGCGATGTTTAAAGTTGAGGTCCATAATATTTTCTCGCAAGAAGTATTTAATTATGGAGTTAAACGTGCCGATTCTACATTTGGGCTATGAGGCCAGCCGTAGTGGAACGCTTCGGATTAGTTTTGACAACTAATTTGGGATCTTAAACTTGCGCCGAACCCTCGACAGACAGGCGTTTTCGCTTTTCGCCTTCATCTGAAAGAAAGCCACCGGAGGCGGGATTGAACCCGCGTCCTTCGGCTCAGCGGTAGAACACCCTAGACACTGAACCACCGCGGCAGGTGCAAAAGGTATTTAAAGCGCGGCTACAAAATGTGCTTTGAAGAACATACCACCATAGGAGAAGTCCGCGTCTTTAGTTGAGCCAGTAACAATTGAATCGATTGTCTTTATCTCATGTCCAACAGCGCCATCCTGCTGTCGCATTCTTGAACTTAACGGCTGTATTCTTTCAGTGTCGCCCAGAATTCCCACCTTGAAACAAAGAAAGTGTCACAATCAATGCTAAATGCTTTATGAGACTTCAAAATAATTGTTGTCATTGTTTGTTCACGAAGGATATTGTTTCAGTATAAAATCAATATTTGGTTTAAAGTGAATTAGTTTGATTTGTGTGCCCATCGTGTGCTCCACCTCCTGGCCTTGATTAAATAAATAAACAAGCAACAGGTCTCCTCATTACGGGTTTAGCGGACTATGTAGAGAAAAGGCAAGTTGGTCTCATTCAAGTGTATTGTTACGTCATGGTTGTAGTGTTGCACATTACCATTGTAACGAAAACGTGAAAAATAAGTTACTTTACGCGAAATAAAGGTTAGGAAGTTCCCAATTACCGGCCACTTGCTCGTACTGTATTTGTAATGTCTCAGCAAATATGTCCTGTGATTGGCGGACGCCATCAAAAGCTACCAGGAAATAAACGTGACTGCGATCTTGTTGGTAGCACTGGTTCAGTTTTACCGCCATAATTACAGGATTGAGCGCCGCAAACGCTTTATTTACTCTGCTTTTGTGCTTTACCAATGAGGTAGCGTTTGTTACTTTTGTAATTGTTTGTAACTTGTTAGTACTTCTATATGTTAGATGAAACAGCGTCCTCCGGGGAAGGTCTGGAGCTGATAAAGTTAATAACGGCTACTTCTCTCAAATAAAGCGGCGACGCCGCTGGTATTGACAGTCAACTGAAGAGCGCTTAAAAGGAAGATATTGACCCACTTCCGCAAAACAAATTATGGGACTCAGTCTCAAACGTCTGTTATACGAAAGCGGCAATGGTGTCTCGCTACCCGTCCGTGTGTGCGGTAAAGTAAAGGCAAAAATGACATTCTCCCTCTACACAAAGACTCTATAATGTACGAACGTACAAACCCCCATGTTTCAAAAGCCTCGCTCGAGTACACTATTTTTTACATGCGTACGTGGCTCGATTTTTAATAATAAACGGGAGAACATGTGCCACTCCTGGCGTGCTTGGACAGCGTGGCGAAGGTTCTAAACCCTTCAAAAGGCGGGAGATTACTGGGACATCGGTTTATACCACCCGTATTATCGGTGCCTATCGTGTAGCAGTCCTACAGGCCAAGTCACGTGATCCTAGCTGTGGCCTGTCACCCATGAACAGCAGCCTAGTTATGCACTGGTAAATAAGTAAATAAATAAATAAATATCAGTGCCGTGAATGTTCAGGAAGTTGACATTCATTTTCAGTTGCATTGAAGGCAATAAACCCCCATGTTCACCTCACTGCAGGCCCTTAAAAAACACAGTTGTAAATTTTTGAATACATGAAGCATTCATTTATCTTACGATAACGCCCTTCACTGGCATAAGTGCCCTATTCGTTTTAGCGGACTTAGGGCGAAACTTCGACCTTTTCTGCGTAAGCATTCTTTGACGACTACCCCAGGGTGTCAGCAATGTAACCCATTGTATCGGCACGAAAGTGCATATCGGCGCAGTTAACGTGATTAATCGTTAAAAGTATAAACATGATTAACTTCTTCAAAAAAGGGAAAGAAAACAAGAAATATAAAATCGACTGAACCAAAGCGGCCAATCCTATGCAACGGCCTAACTCGATTAAGACAAACTACAGGCAAATTACACGCAGAAAAATCAATAAAGAAACACTAACCGTGTATCGCCTTCTGTCTGCACGAAATGCTAGATTAACGAAGTAACGCATTAAATCGTGTGAATAGTGTAAATTTAGAATATTTGTAGAAGCAATATACAAAAATGACAAATAAAAAAGGTGGTTGACTCTTCTTTCATAAAATTCAATAACACATGAAAGTGAAATGTGCCTTCACAGTACATTAAAATTTTTATTGTGCATATATATGAACCTGCACATCGCTATTTATATTTCGTCGGTTTGGCACCGTTAGACGCATCAGCATTAGACACTGAATTACACGCGCCGGAGCAGTGCGTAAATTCGATGGAAACTCCAGGCGGTCGCAAACCATGCGAACGAAACCGAGCGGGTTTTCAGCGAATCGTTTGGTGAAGTCACAGTACGTAACAGCGAAAGGAGCATGATTTGTGGGTAGGCAGCAGTCTTGTGCGTGTGCTTGGCGAGGGACGTCCTGCTGGCGGGTCGCTTAGGCAAAGGTATGACCACATTGATCCCGTTCCGTGACGTGTACGCCAGACCAGAGTCTTTCAATGCTTTACTGGTCACGAAACGTCGGCGTTCGTTTCATATAGGGCCCGCGGGGCGCCACTACTGGCGCCCACCGCCGCACGAAGGGCGTCCAGCCGCCGCGCGTGCGGCATATTTGCGAGCTCTTTGCGTGCAAACGCTCGCTGTTTTCGGTCTGTGCAGGCTGACTAAGTGTGTTTTTTTCGCAGTAGTTAGCAATGAATCGTCCAATCATTGTGCATGCCACCTGCCTTCAATGGGGTTTTATTTTTCAAATAAATTGCGGTAAACTTCGGCCGCGAAGTGTAACTGCTTCTGTGTCCTCGGGAAAAAGCGCTGCGCGGTCGTGTTTACGGCTTTTTAAATCTCTATTGCTTCTTTCATAAAGCAAAATTTGTAACCACTATACACACGGTAGTGCCGTAGTCACAGACTGCTGCGGGTATATCGATAATACAATAAAAAATAACTGAAAGGAACCAACTACGCGTCGTTCATACTACGCCATTAAAGAAGCTGATAATTGCTGTAGAATTCCGAGACCGTCAAAGAGATAGCCCAATAATATTTCCGTTTGGAAGAGTTGGTACATACTTGAGAGCACTTAAAAACGCCGCAGAAACGCAAATGATAAAAATACGAAGAGGCTTATGTTGCAGCGTGTGCATTTCCGCTACCAGGCTTTTTAATCCTTGCAAGAAAGGTAGCGCTATAGAAAAATGAAAGTGATTTTATCACACGCTGCAAAAAAAAATTTACGAAGGGAGACAAAAGAGCGTGGTCAAGCGTACAAAAATATATATTTTTGCGCTGTGATGTGCAACACATGGAGGAAACAGAGTATTGCCATCCTAGCCAAGAACGACGCGAAGTTCTACGGAACAAAGTTTATTAAAGCGACCTCCTACTCTACAAAAGGCTAGAATGAAACACAAACGTCGAAGAAGTCCGTAGCGTAACGTGCACAGATGGAACGTCGATAAAGTGACTTGCGTGGCGTTTGCTATGCAATGCATTACTCTCCGAATGTTATTAATTTTAGACACATGGAAATAAAATAAAATAAAGCGTAGGAGAAACAAAAAATGAAGTTAGTGACAAGGCGACACCCTTTCAATATGATGCAATATTGGCCGACGCGACGTACAACAAAAAGAGCAAACCGGCGCCTCGGTTGAAACACCAGATAAAAAAACCGGAAGTGATCACGCGCGGTTACAGAACAAACAAAACGATACCTAAGCGACAGTTCCTGGAAATATGAAACGTAAAAGCACAAGGACATCACACAGCTTTTTTTTACCTGCCTGCAAGCATGAGCGCAAGGTAATACAAGTTTGCGAAATAGGTAATGAAGCACACGCACTGCCTGACTGATCTGACAAAAATCCGTCTTAAAGTTAGCCTTGTACAATTATAGCTCCAGAAGGCTCTCAAAAGGGCATATTGGTTTTCCCATATTCTCACACACATTGCATTCTCACACACTCACACACTTAGAATCGAAGCTTAAATCTCCCGTTTCTTGTCTTGGAATGGCGCCGTTGCATTTCTCACGCAGAACCCCTTCGCTTGGTATACAGAATGAGGAAACTTTTTTGGTTCTAGCGTTGTACCCGGAACAACAGCCCACGACACAACACGTGTTCGGCATCGTCGTTGCACTACTTAAGTCGCATCACAATAGCGCGAGATGCACGTTACATTTCTTTCCCGCATAAAACACACACAACTCGCCGCGCCTCCGTCATTCGGGCGAGCGCAACGCCGCCCGAGGAGTAACCTGTCAGACGGTGGCCCCACCGCGCTCGAACAAACGCAGCATATGAAGCTCTCCCATTGAGTTACGGTGGAGTTTCGTGACCACTGAAGCATTGAAGGACTCTGGCCAGACGCTTGCAATGCGACGAACTCAGCTTGTGGAACGCAGCGGCGGCGTACCACCAGCTGAGAGGCGTTCCACATAGGCGGTGGACAGGCCTGTCCACCGCCTATACATTGCCTTCGAACTGCATGAATTAATTGTATATATCAGTAACTGGATGCATATCTGGCTGCATTTCGTGTAATACATAAATCTGATGGTGTCATGTAGGGATTGTTCATGCCTTATAAAGAAGCATCTAGCGCCATATATGGTGGGACAAGGCACCATATGTGGGTTGTCCGGGCCATATCGGCTGTAATTTTCGCCATATATGTGTTGGTGGGGCCATATATGGCTGTAATTGAAGCCATATATTGGTTGGACGCGCCATATATAGCTCAATGTCCGGCCATATATGAACATATTTTACGCCATATATGGGCTGACCATGCCCTATATGGCCCTATTTGCTGCCATATATAGCAAGTGATAGCCATATTTGAGCACATATATAGCTATATATGGCTATATATAATATATATATGGGCCATATATGGTATTTTCGTAAGGGGCTAAACACAACAGCTTCCTGCTGCCACACGCTGCTCTATTGAGGCGCCAACTATTGCCGCTCATTAGCGTCACGACGCACTACTTCACTTCACCTCTCCTATAAGGTAGCACCATCTGAATGGACAAGTTAGAGGGAAGGACATAAGGCGCGTTCGTACAGCTTCCCGTTCTTGACTTCATGGTTAAGTCGCTAGTGCGTTTCACACCAGACGTTGCCGCAACTTTTTTTGGTGATGTCATTTTTGTGCCAGATATGAATCGGCGAGTTTTGTGTACCTTGGCATAAAACACTTTCGTGTTAAATAACGACACAGAGTAGCCAAATTTGGCCATTCATAGCAAACTCTGGGTGTAAAAACAAGGATAAAGAGAAGCGCTGCAATAATGCATACGCATTTTTATTTCTACAAACATGTGTAGAATTGATATATTCTAGAAATCAGCGTTTGGTTTGAATTTGCCTCAAAGATGTTCTGTCATTACAATATGCGCTGATGCTTCATATGAAATGCTAATGGAGCCAGACACCCTCTTTCGCCTTAAATGCCTCCTACACTGCGGCACGAGTCGAAAGGTGTGCGACTCAATGCCACGTAAGCATGTATGCACGTTTAGGAGAGGAAGCCAACAAAAAGGCCTCATGAAGTTCTCGGTGGGTCACGCGAACGTTAATATGCAAGAAAATGTTTGGTTCTTTTTTTAGTACTGTACCCAGCAGAGAAACGTTGCGTTCACAGCCTCCAGTATATTTACCTGGTTTCGCTGTGATCATTCAGGTACAAATAATTTCCAAATTTGTTCAGATCATCAGAATGAATCATAGACAACCGCTACTTTGTGAGAATATACCCAAACGGAGAAGTTTGCTCTAGGATACATCGATGTTTCCGTACGGCGTCAGGTGTCTGATATATGAAAAAAAAATTCACATTTCTAACGCATTGTTATCCACTACGTGAAAGCAACTGATTGAGGAATTGTGGCTCTTTCTGGAAATTTCCTCTCATACTGATGTATCTTCAACAAAAGCGCGGTGGAACAATATTTCTTGCGCAACATATCTTCTGGTGTAAATGCGTTGTTGTGTAAACCAAGTCTGCAATTTTGTTGATACCTGTTAGCATATATGCGCGTTTATTCGTTGTCTTGGGTACCCTTTGTGTAGCTGCACTAGGTTTTGTCTTTGTTTGGTGCTAATTGGCGTTCTATAAAACGACATCCTAGATGTGCTTGCACATGGCGAAAATTAGGAATTACATGTTCGCTGACGCTCCAAGTCTCTTTCTTTGCAGTTACTATTTTCCACGCTAGATGCTGGAGTAATTCGCTTGCTGGGAATAAGAACAACGTAGCGTTTATTTTAATACCAGGTCTCTCTTGCTCACCCTGCGATCATACAGCGTAGGGCGGCTGTAAGAATTCTCACAGTCCCAGGACTGTGATTTGGCTTACTCGAAACAAACGAATTCGCAACCACCCTCGGTCGCATTTTGCGCACCCGACTATTTATGAGCGGCTAAATAAAGAAAATGTCATTCCTAGGCGGATCGTAACAGAGCAACTCCGGTCGCCATCTGCATTAACGCACTTTAAAAATATTTGTATGCACTTTGACGGTGATCTTTCATTGGGCTGCATATTTTTGTTGTTTTTTAAGTGTAACGTCATGATTTCTTCGCGCTACGCCATATGTGTGATTCCGTCACAAGGAAAGGGGATACTCACGAGCTTGAGTCCGTTGTCTCGCGTTACCAGAAGAGATGCTTGCAATTCAGGCATCGTGATATAGATCCTGTTCCATTCTTGGCCCATTCATCTGCGAAATTACGTGGTATGAACAAGATTTTTTATTCCTCAAAACATTCCCGTAATGTATCTTAAAAGTTAGGTGTTACACCCAAGACTGCTTACGGGTCGGAATGTGGAAACAATACTTTTGTTTTATGGCTATACGAACCGAAATGTCCATTGGTAGGTCTGTCGCTATTCTGTTACCTTCTGTTGCTACATGGTCTTCGTCATCAAAGGTGATGTGTCTGGCACGTACTCTTCGTTTTGTAGCTTTGGCGGTGGGGTCCGCTTGTGGTCGTTTTAATGTTGCGGCCAGGTATTTGATCGCCGTGTGACATATGTGTGTCAATTATACCTTCTTTCGCTAGTGACCGTGTTTACAGCCGCTACCGATGCAGATGTTTTAGAGTCAGTCGCAGTAGAAGGAGCACCGACAGAAGAATCGTGCCAGCCAGTCAATAACCTTCATTCATGTGAGGGGGGAGGAGAATGTATGCTAGGGAAATGAATGGACACCGTTTTCTAGGGCCCGAGTTTGAGCTGCCTGGACCTACGCTTTTTGGATCAGCTCTCGCTGTGTCTCGAGAGCGCAGTTGGCCAGGGCTGCCTCTACGGCTCTAGTGCGTTTGGGTTGCGGGTGTTGTACAGATAATAATATGCTGTAGATCTAGAAAACATCCTTAACAAAAAATGAAACTGCATTAACCACAAACGGGGTAGAGGAAAAGGCAAGAGAGAGTAGTCTCGCATGCTCACCTGAGAAATGGTAGCTCATCCGAACCTACCCAAGAAATAGTAACCACGTTAGGATATCCAGATCAGAACAAGACTGCCTCCGAAAAATGCTAAATCAGAATACAAAACAGGATAATGCAAATGACCTCTCACATTGACGCAACGATAGAGAACCTCGAGAAAACGACAACCAAACTTGCTTGTGTCATGAAAAGACTTACAAGAATCCGCAGCGACATCAGCAAAAAAAGACAAACGACTTGCCCAAGCACTGACACTCAGCTGAGCCACATATGGCCTCATTTTCTCCATTACCACGACAGCCCAAGAAGAAAGTATGGCGGTAAACCTAAGAATGGAGTAAAAGACAGCATTAGGTCTCCCTTTCTATAAACAAAGTAACAAACTATCAGCCCTGGGCATCTTCAATACCTTCCGAGGGCTAAGGGAAACAGTACCAGTGGTACAGAGAGAGCACATAAACAAAAAGGTAGCAGGAGGAGTAATGTTTCGCAGCATCAGAACACCACAAGAAAGAATCAGGCAATACTGAATGACAAATATCCCCCTAACTCAACCCAAAAGCTTTATCCCACGTCTCCTACCCAAGAACCTGCACCCCATCCTCCACCAAGACAAACTCAATCCGCCTCAGATAAAGGGTTTTCGCGAAAATAGAGCAGCCATTGACAATGTGTTGCCTTCTGCTGCGACACGGTGTCATGTTATTCGGTATTTTATTTAGTTTTTCATGAGGCCAGTCTGACATTTGTTGCTGTTGTTGTGTTTCGTGGAGCACTTTACGCTTGTGTTTCAAGTTACTGCAAGGGCGACAACTTTTCATGTCCACGCCGGAATACCCAACTTCCTACTACACCACACAAAAAGGGGTACCTCGAGGAGCCGTATTGAGCATAGTGCTATTTAACCCTAATCTTACCCACCTAAAGCGAGTACTCCCAACTGGCGTCCACGTCGCGCTCTATGCGGACGACATCTGCATTTTCAGTGCGTCGCGATCGCGTCGTGCCACAGACCAAAGGCTACAGAAATCTCTCGGAGAAGCATCTGCGTACCTCTCACCCAGAGGACTGTACCTGTCTTCGGAGAAAAGTGTTTCGCTGATCCACTCCGCTCTCTTCTTGTCCTTAGAGTTAGATCTATCACCTTCCGTTCCATTGCTCGATGAGTCGTCCTCAATATAAGTTGAACCCTTTTAGTGAGCCTCCAAGTTTCTGCCCCGTAGGTGAGTACCGGTAATATGCAGCCGTTATATACTTTCCTCTTCAGGGACAATGGTACGCTGCCATTCATTATCTGAGAATAGCTGCCAAATGCACTCCACCCCATTCTTATCGTTGTAATTATCTTTGCCTGATTGACCTGCCTGTATCTTTACCTGTTTGGCCTGTTTGACCTGTTTGACCACGAGGCCTGTTTGCCATTCTTTCGATTTTTAGGGCCTGAAGTTAGGAACATATCGTACCAAATAGTCGCTGGCGAAGGTGTCAGCGATGTTTGGTGGTTGTCGGAAAGGGACTATGAAGATTACATTCCACCAGCCATCTCGAACCCCTCCGAGACAAGTGATGAAGACCGTGCAGACAAGAAATGGCTAATAGAATTGCTCAAAAGCAGTCATACAAACACCCCATGCAACAGCTGAAACGAAATGACCGCAAGATCAAAATCCACGTTGACGTGTCTTTGTTCGTGTGTACAAGTTTTTATGGGGGGATTGTCCAGCATAACATCAGGTGTCGCTGTCTAAGTACACCCTTTGCTCCAGGTGCTGCCGCATGTATCTCATAAGCCACGCTATTTTCATATGGAGTATTCACAGGTGCCACAGCCATAAGGTAAAGGAGCTGCCGCTTAAGCTGAAGACATTAATTGCCAGCACATAAAAAAGCCTCACGTCTCCAGGAAAAAAACACCAAGGCCGTTTTTCTGCGAAGACAACGAAGATCTCGCCCGGTCAGCCCAGATATTACGTTCCAAGAAACGGATGTTGGGCATCTTCCACTTCTGACGAGCAAGAGATTTCGACGCAGGAGCTGTGTACCAAGGGCCAGCACGATTAGCACAGTATGTATGCGAAATGTAATGTCACTCTCCCCTGAACATGCAACACAACTGCTTCTTAGATGTCCACAAGCCAGGTTTGTGAAGCTGGCAAGGATACAGCACAATAGCCCACTTTATCATATATGATAGATTTATTAATTTTAAACCTGTTGGAAATTTCATTTTGGTTTTTGCACAAATGAAGTCACATTAGCCACGAGTAACGGCACACACGTTCCTGAAATTTTTATTTGCCGGGAAATATGCTTCGGCTTTCGGGGATATGGCATCCTTCTATGGCGGTGCTGGGTACTTTATTGGAAGAGTTTATTTTGCGTACAATGTTGCTGTGTTCTCTTGCAGTGTTTAAGGTAACACTTAGGTATTTCTAACTTATTGCTTAAGGCCTTGCAGAGGATCTTTCCAGACCAATTCACTCTCACTGAAGTGAGTACAGGGACACTGTAGCAAGAACCAGCTGGTAAACTACTGTGCAGAGCTCCGCTACCACTGCAAAGCAAATTTCGTCGTTTGTTTAAAGTATGACTATTTTGGCCATACAGTGAATATTTCGCTCATAGCAACTTTGAAGTTAACAGCGTTTTTTTTTATTCATTGCCACTTGTATTGTACATCTAGCACCAAACACTGGAAACCAGTTGTTTTAACTGTTGGCACCAACCATTAAGCACCTTGAAAAGTAATGCGCTGTTCGGTTTCTGTAGTTCACAATATTTAGAAACTGAAAGGCTGACCCTCAGTTATAATTTTTGCAGAGTTTTTGACACTATAAGCATTTTTTACTAGTCCTGCGGGCAATATGCGTTGTATAATGGTAAACTCCGAGGGAATCTTGAAAGCGATCGTGCGATTTCCCACCTACTCAAGTCGAGCGTTTTCAGCGGTGATTCTTGTACTCATCTTCCAACAGTCCCTAGACACTGGCGTTGTTCTAATGATTATAAGCTAGTCCATGTTGTACCGATATTCAAAACTGGCAATAAAAAAGAATTTAGCAACTACAAGCCAATATATTTAAGTTCCGTTGTATGTCAGCACCTTGAGCATAGTATACCTTGATATAGTGAACTACGTAACTAGTAACAATATTATATACCGAAGTCAACATGGTTTTCAGCGGGGACGCTATTGCGAGACTCAGCTGTTTGAACAAAAGATGCTCAGGACTCACTGCACAACCTTCTACAAATTGATGCTATTTTTATTGATTTTGCCAAAGCATTTCATTGCGTCACTTATAATGGCCTTTTACAGAGATTGAAAGGTATTAAATATTAATTATTGTTATCAGGTGGGTGAGAGATCCCCCTCTCTTTTTATTAAATGACAGTTCTATGGTTATTAATTCTTTTGTTATGTTATTCAAAGATGATTGCGTAGTTTTCCGGCATATAACTATCAAGTCTACTTGTGTTAACTTCTAAATGAACTATCCACATTGGAAAAGTGGTTTGCTGACTGGCTAATCTCTATCGATACTAAAAACTACACTTTTTACCACGCGGAACGAAATAATTTTGTTCAACTATACAGTTAATAGCACGAGCATTGAGCCTGTTATTTCATTTAAATATTTAGGAGTTCGTCTTACTAGTAGCCACTTCTGGAAAACGTCCTAGCACTTTTTTTTGGCTGAGACCTACAAGACACTTGGTTTTATCCGTCGTTCATTACGTCATGCAAATACAAACATTACACTGCTCACCTACACTTCCATTGTAGGTCACACATTAAGCATGCTGCAATAATCTGGGATCCTCATGAATCATACTTGACCAAAAAAAGCTTACATCATTGCAAAGCAAGAGTGCCCGCTTCATATCAAGTCAATACGCACCACATTGAAGTATTACATTGATAAAATAAACCTCGGTCGCCAACTTTTGGAAAGAAGGCACAAAATTCACCACTTTGTATTCTTTTATAAACTTAACCACAACTTTCACTGCCTGAAGAATAAAGCTCGCCCAACACAAATATTCGCACATCAACCACCAAACCTAGTGCAGCTGTAATTTTGCCGTACCGACATACTCCGCCTTTCATTCCTCCTGTGAACAAATAGCGATTTGAACTCCTAACAAACCTCGAAAAAGCTTCCTAGGAAGTTGCACAATACCTTTTGTGAGTCTAATAAAAAAGTTGCTATGTGCATTCGTTCTGTGTCCTGTATTCTATGTCCTATATTCGATGCATTTTATGGCCTATATTCTCTTATTGGTGTGGTTTTAAAAAAAAATACCATGCAGTCTTTTTTGTGACGGTATTAAAGTTTGTGCGGGAAATTTTTTTATCCTTTTGTAGCTTTATTTATTTAAATCCTAACTAAACACTATGTTAGAACCGGTATTTTCCTCCAACCTTTGATATTAAACCATGTTTTTTTGCTGTCGCTCCCCATGTAATTTCTGGAATGCCTTTTAAGCTAATAAAAATGGGACCAAATAAAAAAAGGTCGAGCGGAATATATGTAATGAACAGTTTGGTTTTTCAATGTGCTTCGAGATTATTCAAGGGTGTAAAGAATCAACGTGGGAGTAGAGTCCAGGATAAAAATTTGTTTCGACATCACCACATCAATTACACAATGGGAAATTGGAAATTATTCTTACACGATGAACTACCTCCTTGTCATCCTCAAATGTTGTTACTTCCAGCTTTTCTCTGAAAACCGAAGCTTTCCGTAGCGTCAAGGTCAGGTCATTGCGAATCGCCACAAGGAGTTCCCCGCTATCGCTCCGCTCTTCTATTAGACGCGGAAAGACGATCGTTGTTGGAGTTGCTCCTGCGTGTTTGAAACGTTTTGTCGAAAAATTAGGCGCACGTTTCCAGGCTTAAATCCTATGAACAACGTTAGTGCACCGCATTTCGCAAGTTGAACTTACCCAAACAAAATTGAAAGTAGGCGTGTATTTTGTTGCCCTAACGACAAGTGTGCACGACGACGGTACACTTTATCAAATGCAATATTTTTTTATCTGTACGCATCCCACGCCATATGAGCACTTTAAAGCTTACCAGGTATTGCAAATTTAACGTACACTTAAAACGTTTTTTGCGGCACGCTCTGGAATGGTAGAAGAAAGTATGTGTAGAGAGAGAAAGTTCCCGTCACTGTGGCGAAAAATAGCAGATACTTTTAATATAAAGCCAGCTCTACTTAAGGACAGCGGTATAAATTTTGTCAGGAATTACCCGCAGTGCATTACAAATGCGATAATAAGACAGCAGGGATACGACTGGAAGAAACTGTTAATGTCTGATCATATGTTAACAGGCCATCTTATGGACGACGAGCTTTAAAATATTGAGAACATTTCTCATAAATAATTCTGACAGAGAAAGACATAGAAGAAACAATGTCAGGGTACCCCACTGGGATTCTGCTAACTGCAAGCAAAATGCTATCAAACCGAACACAATCAGATGGGTAGGAGACAAACAAGCGTTGAAAGTAACAAAATTCCGTTGACCAGCTACGTACCCGTCTCTAGACACAAACTCAAGCAGCCCTGCAAGTTTTCAGTTAATGTATTTTTGAAGGATCGAGGCGGGGTGTAGTTTTTGGTGGAGAGAAAACTGTATGATGATTGGATAAACTCGAAACTAATAAGTGTTTTGTGTGTCACAAGCACCAGGTGTTCTAAAAAAGAAAGAATATAGTATGCAAGGTTTCCTTCAAGACGGGCAGCACTATGTTGGTCAGACTAGTAGATGTGTATACGTAAGTCTGAAAGGATATCTGCCCGGCTTGAAAAGACGCCCTTCCACGCACTTGGCACCGTATAGTGCGTTATGTTCATTAGACACGTGTCAGCCTATGATGGGTCAAATTGCTGCATTATTCAGTAACTCTACGGAAGCAACAAGAGATGATTTGGGAAAGCGACACATGTCTCGTACTAAAGGAGTATGCGTGAACCTAACACCTTGTATGAAGATGAACTTTCCATGATCACAATATGCAATCTTGTATTGTTTTTAATATTGTGTTTTTATGATATTTTATAACATGTAGAGTTCTGCTTATCCGCGAGGCCAAAGAGATGGTCCTCAAGAGTATATAATGTATGTTCTCTTTGTGTGAAAAAATTTCACCTCAGAAATTCAAGCCATCTTGCTTGCCGTTTTGTTTTATTGCTGAGTGACTCGTGGGTATAGCAAAGCAGTGTACCTGTGGCTGGCAATGTTTCGGCCGCGATATGTTAGTGCTCACCATGATTTAAGCAGCCCAGGGTACACCTCTACGGGTAATGGTTTTGGAAAGGGATTTATGACAACATAGGCGGATTACGGATGCGGCGTATCCTAAAACAAGAAGCGTTTGACACAAAATTCATAGGGTAGACAAAAGTAATGTACTAGGGTAAAGATGTGATAATAGTGCGTAAAGAGCGAAAAGGCCTTGTCACACTTTCTGCGGACAGAGGATTCCGACAAAGATGTCTGCGTCCTCGGTACGCCTTATGCTAAACTAATGCAGCGGCAGTTCAAATTCGTTAATTTTCTTTTTGTGCCTCTTACAGGCACGATGAATAGTAATAGATAATTAGGAGTCATAAATATATAATGAATATGGGACACCTACATAAACCAGTATGCTTGCTTTAAGTACGCCACAGGAACCATGGCGGATAGAAATAAAAGGGTAGAGTTTTTACTGGCAAATCAGCTCACACTTGCAGTTAAGGTACAGAGATTTAGGAGAACGTTCACTTAACCAAAATACACGCGGATATACCGAAAGGAAAGTAAATTTCATCTACAATACTACGTCGATAAAACAGAGGCAAAAGTGGGATTACTTAAGAGAACAAGTTTTAAAGGAGCCATGAAGAGAAAATGCAAGTTGGTTTTATTCGAAAGATTTCGTGTTTTATAGTGCCCCCAGCGCTTGTCCGGATACAAACGGTGCTTTATTCACTGAGAAATTAAACAATTTAGGTTAAAATTTTGATTTCCCGCTCAAATCGTGCGTTTTCGTGGTCCCAAGTGACATCACGGGAACCGACCGCTCTGCAGCCTAGAGAACCTTCATTCACGCATCCGCCGTACAGGGTAGAGACACGTAACGCTGGCGCCGCCATGTTCGGTTGCTCGCTCGCCGCCGAAGCAAGTCATTGGGTCAAAACCGCGCTAAAATTATCGCCGCAACGCGGTTTACTGAAGAAGTTTGAATCATATTGTCTGTTTCGCGTTGCTAGGTCTCGTGGGAAAACGAAAAGAATAACGCGTTGAGCCCGCTGGCCCAATTGCGGTGGCACGGGACCGTTCAAAGGTTGTCTCCACCTGTACAGCGGTGTTGGTTGGTTCCCCGCGTTTCTTTACGTTCCGTAACCTAGATGGCGCCACCATACCGTGGCAAGCGTTTGGTTTGTTTTGCCCGCATTAAACCTGGCCTTGTTTTTGTTCTGGGAGAAAATATTCGTTCCCTGAAACAGTGCTCGCTCGACAAATGGGGTCACGTAAGACACCGTTGCTTGCGTCAATCGGCCAGTGTCGTCTGAGACACCCCAAGCCCCATAGTGCTGTGCAGCTAAAACCAAAGCATGCTGTGCGCAGTACGAACAGCAGAACGCATCAGTTCTTCTATGTTTACATGTGCTTTCGTAACTTCCACTGTTGTCCCATCATTCTTATTGCTTTGTAAAGAATGTGCCCTAAATTAAGCGCAAATCGCTCGTTCGTCTAGTTTGTAAGCTCTACCTAATTGCGTCTGCTTCTTGCCAGCCTCCGCCAATCGCAGAGCTTAGCCCATGTGACATCACAGGTTCTGTTGCGGGGAAATGAGCTGGTGGGTCGCATGACCATTCCCGTTTTTCCTAATTATGTAGCTTATTTGAGCGAAGTTTACGTTAAAAGTGGTGTCAGTATGATTCTAACGACACAATCTTTTCAATGAACCAAACTTGTGTTTTTCTCTTCATGGCTCCTTTAAGATGAGGACGCAAACACGGCGTAGTATGCTATATTTTCTGAGTGGTGAAGGGGATGGTGCTCGCAATAATTACTGCCGTGTTGCGCCTAAAATCAGAGATCGAGTATAGGTCCACCAAAGATTGGTCGGGCGATCTGCGCTATACGTCAACAAGTTTACCAACATTTCGACTGAATCCAAGTTGAGTTCTGTCACAGCACAATGAATACGCTGTGGTTTAATAAGAATTTTTTTGCATATCCTAATTTTAGCTCGTTATTATGCGTGCACTGTAACGTAATGGAGCAATCGAATGAAAGCGTCAGCATTGATTGCAGCATGTGCATTTTCTTAGAAAGACTCCGAACGTAGCTAAGGAACACCCAAAACGTTTGAGTTACGAGGCGGTACTTCAGTAAGAAATCTTGAAAAAACATTCACTAAAAGAAAACTAAAGGCACCTAATCGCATACGTCCTTTGTGATTGAAATGTAATAAATTAAGCCGGAGTTGATACAATCTCCGGTTCAACTCCTCCTGGGCGCTTCTATTGGTTTATAAATAAAAATGTGTAAAACTCCTATCTAAGGCAGCAAACTTCATTCACTCATTTGTAGCTTTCCTTGCAATATTGCCTCAAGAACGTCGTCCATATTACAATAGTGACACACAAAGCCCGATGTTGATTATGTTTTGGACAGAAGTTTGATAAATGTCGCATATTTAGAAGCTGCGAAATATCTATGATGTATCCGCTTTTACCATTGCGTAGTTCTTAGCACAAAATAATTGTACAATTCTTCTTAGCGCGAACATGTTTTCCTTTCTTTTTATAGTAACAAATAAATGTCATCTCTGTGTCAATAGATACGCGCAGCATTCTCATTCTATCCGAGTCGTTTCTCATCTCATCTGGTATTTAGCGAATACCAAGCGGTGCTGTTTCTTCTTAAACAATACAGCGTTGCCGGAGTCATAGCATTTCTAGTTCTATTATTGCCCGTTAAATTCAAGCAGCTAGTCTTCCCTTTCTGACACAAAAAGTACTGGCCGCGCATCCACCATACACACAAAAAATAACAATTCTCGCCTTTCGTGAATAATGCCAAATATTATTTACAAACTGAAAAAAACATCAAGCAAGAAGTCTCTCTTACGTGCTGCTGACGGTGACAGGTATAGAATAGCTAAGCCGATGACTAAGCGCATCGCAGTGGTTTCGCTATACATAAACATGATGCTACGCTTTAAATTAAGCTCACTGCAGAGGTGGGTCTATTTGTAGTGCCGCGTACGTTCCCAAATATTTTGCGCTCTAAAAGGCTTGGGACGCCACTAAAGTACGTTAAAGTTCTCCCGGTCATCACTATTTTAGATTTCAAGGCTACTGCTCTCTTCCGTTCATGTGCTAAAACATTTGTGATAAACGTGATGAATGCGTCAGGTCCAGCCTTTTGTTTTCCGCCGTAATATTTCTTAATTGGTATTATGTCGTGCTTTCAAATGCAGCTCTTTCGTTCATTGCATTCAGACATTTTTCCTGAAAACTCTTTCTCAACGTAATAGCATAATGAACGATCACGACATACTGCGGAAACTACAATTGTGTTGTAATTTTACTGTATATATATATATAAGAAAATAAAACTTCGAACGATCGTGGTTAATAGCTTGTTGTTAGAAGTTATCTTTTCTTGTGTTCTCTACCATATTCGAAGTTTTACTGCTCCCTATATATATATATATATATATATGTGTGTGTGTGTGTGTGTGTGTGTGTAAGTGTCTGCGTGTGTGAGTAGAAGTTCTTGGTGGCTGGTATTAAATTAAAAGCTCAACACGTTGAGACACGAAACGTCTATGTTACCATCTAGGCCAGGGGCAGGCCTTCGGAAAGAAAGAAGACAGTTTCGCTGACGCGCGTACTGAGCTGCATGCACTGTATAGGTTCGAAACATGACCTTTGAAATCCTCCTCACCTTACAACGCTTCTTAAGAAAGGGGAAAGGGGAATGAGCAAGGTTGTTGGTCGGGCTATTGACCCCGAGGGGAGGATATGGCAATTAATATGATCGGCACACTTTCCCGGGCTACTTGAGGTGCCTCGACCGGAAAAAACATTTTCTTTGAATTAAAATTCCGGGAAAAGGACCGAAAATGAAAAAAGTGCGGAGCTTGCTTTGAAGCTGGAAAAGTCGGGTTGGGTCAAACAGGGGAGCCGGCCCTCAAGTATATATACTTAAACCCTCCTGGCAGATTGCGACTTTTGAGGGCACGAAACCAGAGCGGCACCTTTTCTTTTTTTTTCATCCCTTTCTACGGTCCCCCTTGGAGACATCGCAAAGTTTCCTCTGAGAGGTAAATCTGCAACGTAGGCCTACTGCGGTGACAAAAAGATACATCGTTCTCACCGCGTTATCGAGATTTCAAAGCTAAGCTTTATTTGCTCATTCTAAGTCCCGACTTTACAGTCGCTGCTGCGTTGCTGTGCTGTCTTGCTACGATTCGAGTTTCATACATCACAGATGGCGCTGACCACAGTGTTCCGCTGCTCTCATCGCGAGGGCGGTGGCGACTGTGTTTCAAAACAACTCTATTTTCGCAGTCGCCCGATTAAGTTGTCGCTGCCTATAAAACACAGGCCGAGCTAACAGTTTTCGTGACTCGTGCGTTACGCGAGTCAAGTGTGGCGATGTGGACACCGTACGCACCAACGGAAAGTAAAATTGAAGACCTCTCTCCGCGCTTCGTTCAGTATGCACCCGGGGCTTTGATTGCTGGTTGCGACAGCAGCCTCGGAATGGTGACGCCATTGGTTGCTGCCCGTGACTTTAACCTCGACTTTGAAAAATTGGCCATCCTGTCGAGACCAGCCCTCATTAATGATGATGTGTAAGGAGACAGCAAAGAACACACAGTTCTCCAACGTGCGTAGTCTTTGCTGCCCTCCTCTCACACCTCCTTCACCACGCCCGAACAGTAAGGGTTTGAAAACATGACCTGGCGTGCAATAATCCACTCATAACTTACAAGTCCTACCCCCGTGTCTATTTTTGCGACGACGTCAAGGCCGTCGATTGAGAGATGTACATCGGAACGTAGTCGCCATCTAGGGTCGGTTGCTTCGGGGAGCCGCATAATGATTGATTCGTGTGGACGGTTACTTGCTGCGCATTGTAGTATTTGTTAAACGCATGATTGATCACGTGTATTGTGTGTAGCAGCGTTTAGGAATCATCGTATATGGGCGTCGCTTAAGCACTGCACTGGGGTGTATACGGCTGTAGATGCATTGTGGGCCCCGTTTGGGTTGAGTCGCTGCTTCGGTGGATGGTTCGCGTTATTTTTCTGATTTTGCAACTTTGCCTCGAGAGGCCTGCTGCATTCAGTTGCCCCTACGTTCTCTGGGGGCCTGCCACGCGCGAAGGAAGCAGCACAGGGAGGGGGGGGGCGGGGGGCTCAGTGGAGAAGAATGGTAAAGGACCGTGTGCCTTGGCTTGTCTGTTCAAGATAAGGCACAAGGCTCGTGGATCTCAAACGGACGCTCGGAAGAAAAGGGCGTGTTGTATCGAGAGAGAAACGAGGCAGAAGGAGTCGTCTCTTGGGGAAGTACCGTAGGTGTGGCCCCCTACCGAAGGTATTCCTGAGGGTGGGATGTTGCAATACAGGTGGTCACGCGGGCGACTATTGACGGCCGTCCAAGCGGCCCTTGGAGACGAATGGCGGAAGGTCCATGATGGTGTAACACCTTCGGCGTACGTCATTCCTTGTGATCACGGTGTTTCAACGGTAGCATAGAAGTCCACTGTGGTTGTTGAACCTGCCGTATAACCAGTTGGGACTGCGTCGTGAGATTGCGACGTCATCGGGAAGTTTCCGCAGTTCCATCCTGACTGCTGCGCGGATGGCCGCATGATACACCTCCGAGCTAGTAGCTTCGTCGACGGTATTTTCCGTTCGAATGCATTACTGGGCTGTCGTACTGCCTAGCTCAAATGTCTAGGGTCTTCTGCACCATGGACGCCTATACGCGAATATCCCTCCGTTTTCAGGAGGTTACTGGCGAGGCAAACTGAAGGATCTTGTGCTGTTTGCATCAAACCGGAAGTTCCTTGCTTCAAATATTTCGGGGTTCGAAAATGGCCACAGGTGCCCGACCATCACTTCTGGGGACAAAAATACGCAGGTTGGTGGTGCGACTAGGACGCCGCAGCTGCTGCGAGGTCGGCCGGCTCCTGCCAAGGCTTGGTTTGCATAATGGATGGCTCGGCCGCGTTCCCCCGGCTCGTACCTCGAAACTCACGTGCTCCTTCTGCCTCCTGGTTCTTCTCCTTCGTCTTCTCCTTGTGATCCTCGCTTTCACACCCTCTGGGCTCCATCGCGCACACTCGGGTTGGCTCTCTGCCTTTTCATTCCCGTATTTTGTGAGCATACCGCTTGGCTCCTCCACGGCGTTCTGGGATTGGCTCCCCCGTTCGCTCGCACATCTGGTCATGATGCCTTGGGGCTTCTGTCGCAGCGTTCGTAGATTGGTGTGCTCTTGGTGGGTAATTAAAATTTCCGGCGTTTGTTTTCTGTTTTCCTTCAGGGGGTTTTGATGCATCCCCTCTCAGGGGGTGCCCTTGACACATGACGCACGGCATAAAAGAACAATGAACAAACGGAATATTTCCATAAAATACAATGTAAGATATCTACGGGCGGCGACCCGCTGGCAGGAAGATATGAATGGAACGAATCGAAAGGCATTGTTTACGGCAATATTGTTACCAGGCGAGGATGCCGTAGGAAAAATGCATTTGTGGTATTCACGGAACAAGATGCTGGGCGCCACTAGCACGCCCCGAGAAATGCCAAACCATCACACCTCGTCCTCTTCGTCTGCAGGGAACTCGTCGCACAATCCCCGTTTGTGGAAACTGTAGCACATCCTCCCATAACCATATAGTTTGTTAGTCGACTGTCGTTGCCTTGTGTCAATATTAACTGCTGTATCCTCTATTGGTGAGTAGTCCGAGCAGCAACAACCTTTGTCTCTCTGCCCACTTCTTTCAAGGGACGTTGTAAGGCAACGAATATTGCAAAAGATGCGTTTGGAAGTTGCAGTCTTCAGTGCTTTATATGATGTTCACCTATTTAGAAGCAAACTTGAATTCCTTCCCGTTTGAAAAAGGTCAGCCTCTGGCCTAGGCGCTGAAATACGAGTGTGCTCATTTTCAAACGCACGTTAAAAATATAAATTCTTCGTATCATTTGGAAGCGTATAATTGTTCATAGACTCAGTTATTAAGGCTTGCTTTAGGCTTGTAGGAACCCTAAAAACAAAAAAACTCCGGTCGTGAAATACGACTGACATAAACTGAATACCAAAATGTTGTCGTACGACTGTTCTGGCGAAAGCAATATCTTTGAAAAGAGAGTACGTTCTGAAGGTTGTCAAATTATTCTTTAGCGCGACGACATATTAAAGAGAAACAACATACTGAAGCCTTTTCTACAAGCCTTGTGCAATCCCTTGCGTAGGATTTTAGTAGGTCCATTCATGTCAATCTTTCCTCCGACGCCTTTTTATCTTTAGCAGCCATATATCTCGCACAAAGGTTCCGGAGTTGAACGAACTTTTCGTAAAGTCGTTGAAGGGGCACAGACGAGCTGAAATGCGGAGTATTTTTCTTAAGGTGAGAAACCTGGAAACAAGGGGAAGCTTTGAGCATTATAGCACTGGCAACTAGTATAGAGGTTTACCTATAATTCAGTTGGGGCTACCCGGAGCATTCGGCTTTTAACCTCCCGTTAGGACATCAACACTGCAGTGCTCTTTGCTATTTGTGTGGTGTTTACCAGGGCGTTTGTATTTATGGGCAAAGTTCCTTACTAAGGTTGCTTTATGGAAATTCCTGTGCGAGTGGGGAGTGTTTGTCGGCTGGAAACGGAAAATGTACAAAACTAGCATACATAAACTGTGTCGGTCGTGTACAATTGGTCGTCGCTTCCATGTTGCATACGTGGTTACGTTCGTGTTCTAACTAATGCATCTTCTAAATTAGTGTTTGTGCCAATGTCAGTCAAGAGGGCCAGCTCATTCTTTGCAAAAATTCTCTTATTGCACCAACTTTCTTGTGGAATGAAGAATAACAGTAAAGCAAATGTCTGGAGGTTCGGAAGGTACAATTATGAGGCTAGATTTAGTTATCCCGATACCTTGAATTTCCGCATTTCCCGCCCCCCCTCACCACAAAGCGATTATTTTGCGCTGTAAATAAATTGATAACTCCATACCTACCTTAGACACATATCTATGAGCCGATGCGCTGCTTCGAAGTCGAGAAATATTCTAATAGATTTAGTATCGTTGTGCGTTGTCTCAAGTTCATTGCTTTACCCAGAAAGGCGCACCAAACTGAGGTTTTGCCGTGCTGATTGTTATCGAGTACCCCAAAGCCTATACAGTGAAGTCTCGGAGATACGATTCGGCGGAATCCGTTTTCAGGCCTAACAAATTTTATGTTTTCCCGGCCGACATTTCTTAGAGAAAGTGCATTGTGGTGCGTTTACTGCGATCACATTTTTGCCGAAAATAGGATAACATGACCGCGAAAGTGGATATGCACCGACATTTCTAGATGTCCTTACCTTTATTCTGCGCTATAGCTCGAACCGCATCCCAACAAGCCACTATCTGTACGTTCCAGAGCAGCTATAACGCCACGGCAGCGCGATCTTTGCAGGTGAAACATCGTTGCTAGGCGTGGCCGCTCAATTCAATGATGATGATACACCAGGCGATGCACCACGCCATCTAGCGATACGTATCTCATTTACCGAAGGTGCGGAATTCTCTCCGCTGACAGGGACTTCCCTTCCCGACTT